>JAJHJA010000286.1:0-131868 GCA_021202915.1 Heliconius himera
TTGTCCCAATTTTAAACAAACTTTGAGACCTCTCGCTTGAGTAAACGTAAATGATCTGATACATGTTTTACATTATTCTTAAAAACATATTTTAAAACAAGCGTTTATACTTTAACATAGTTACGTATTCAAATATTATATTTTTCATAATGCCTGTTAATATATAGTTAGGTATATACGTATAAAAAAAATAATACCTTATGTATAAATTTTGTATGAATTTGAAAGATCATAACTTCTCTTTTGTGTAGCCTTTGTATATTTTTTCAAATAATAAAAAAATATATATATCAAAAAATTTTAATATTCGAAACATACAAGTAAACATAAAATACATATGAATTCCAATAAAATTCGTTCTATTTTATGAGAAATGAGTTCACTGAAATATGGTTAATTAAGCAAAAAGTTTTGCTTCATTTTTGCATTATGACTTTTTTCGTAGTATTTAAATTTTAAAATACTATGCAAAATATATATTCATATATCTGTACCTGCATATTGTCATAGACTAACTTGCCACTTTATCTACCTTACTTAGAAAATCAGAGAATACTTGAAAAATGAGACACTCCGCTCTCTACTTACCTCCTTTTGTGACGTAATAAAAATACTTTTGTGTACAATTTTTCTATTTCTTTAAAGATATATTTTCTTGTCATCTTTCATGGTATTATTTACTATATTCATTCGTCACATTCAAATTACTTTTCAGTAATTACTCTAGAAAGTTAATTAGTAAATTAGTGGGAGTATGTGTGTCTGTAGTAAGAAGCAAACAAGACGTATGATGGTCAACTATGCTAATATTTTAAAGCACATATTTTAAAATAATCAGCTGGATAGGCAGAAGGAACCTAGTGTTAGGACACTCCGTTCCCCACATTCCGCCGAGTTCTGGAGGCATTGCATTGCATTGCTGAGTGGTGGAAGTCAACGCCGCGCTTTGCCTCGACACCAGACCGAAGAAATGGAAATATAAATTTAAATAAATATTTCATTTTCTCGAGTAGGGACCTGTAGTATCCTGCGGAACCCACAACCAGTCGATTTTATAGTTACTCTTTGTGCCCATGCGCCACGACTGGCCTCTAAGCTTATATTTTAAAGCTAACTTAAAAAACATCTCTACAATATCAACAAATTTTAACTTTAAAACACAAATAATTACGAAATTGAAATATCAGACAAAGCTAATTCAAGCAATATCACTAAGAAAGTTCCGTCCTTATACAAAACAATTGTATATAGAAACAGATATAATAGAAACAGTACAATTGATCTCTCTAAATAGATATCTGAAACAGAAATTCCTTTCACAATCTCAAGTGAACAGCGATCCAGGACGTAATTAGTACAAGGTATCCCTTGTCGTCTATTATTTGACTAAATATTTCTGTTTGTGCGAGCATCTTTGCAAGCGTCAGCAAAATAGTTCAGGTTCATATTATTTGTATATTTATTAAATGTTAGCTATGTTTTGTTATATTAAAATATAGTACTTTTAGGTTTTTCCGTTTTTTTATATTCACTGTATATATTTACTGTACTTTCGTTTTTAATGAACCTATTGATAGAATAGAGAAATGTGTTTTTTCTGCAATAGAAATTACCGTTTTTTGTTTTTTTTTTCTTTTGTTTGTACTTCTTCTTTCAAGTTTCTTACTTCTTGTCAAATTTAATTATTGTACATGAACGGAATATATCGTATAATTTTTAATCTTCTGTGAAAAGAAGTACAAATATAAATTTTAAATAATTTTCTTATAATAAATATTTATAAATATTAAATTTTTGCGCATTGTACATTTGAGAAAAAATAGCGAAAAGTAATAAAAAAATCGAAACACAAATCTGCGCGGCCATTTAAATCCAGGACAGCCACGACTCGTCGACCGCACTGTACGTTAACGTTAAAATAAACCACCCTGTGTCAGCGACATCTGGAAGTAACTTGACCTTGTCATAAAATTAAACGCGTTTAGCTAATTAATATAAGAGCTTGAGCTGTGAGCTTCCACCTTAATGGGAATGCCGGAGATAAGGAAAAGCATTCGCAAACTTTCTTCAGCTGTACGTAGTTTCTAACATCTTTGAATATGATCTTTTTAACTTTACCGTATCTATATATTTTGAGGTACTCTGTTGATTTTTTTATAAGAGGCACATTTTGAGCTATCGTTATATTTAAAACTAGAGGGCGCGCGCGGCTTCGCCCGCTTATTAGGAGTGAATTCTAAAAAAACCACGAAACATGTGTTCAATAAAATATTTTTATCAGTCTGAATTTAAATTTTTATAAAAATCGGTGGCAATTTAAAGATTTTTCCATGTAAACTTTCAACCCCTTATTTGAACCCTTAGGGGGTGAATTCTTAAAAAGCATGAAACACGTGTTCAATGAAATATTTTTAAGAGTCTGAATTTCAAATTTTATAAAAATCGGTACAGATTTAAATTTTTTCCCATACAAACTTTCAACCCCAATTTCATCCCTTTAGGGTTAAAATTTTTCGAATTAACTTCTTAGTGGATGTCCAGAATATGAAAATAAACATCTGCCCAAATTTCACGTTTCTACCATCAGCGGTTACGGCTCTGCGTGCGTCTTACCTCAGTCAGTCAGCACAAGTCCTTTTATATATATAGATAGATGTACAAAAGAAAATAAAAAACAAAACTGTTTAACTAGCTTATGTTTGGTATATTAAAATAGCACAACAAATATTTTAAAGCTATATTTATATATATAATTTTTAAATTATAGATATCAGTAACATGTACTTAAAATACATACGATTCGCCTGTTATTTTATGAGCCGTAGCTATGCTTTTTTGAATGAAATTCAATAAAATCAAAACGTTGAAAATAGAGGTCCCTAGACAAATGGAAGAATGAAGCCTTTATCAAACCTAAAGCTTAATGTAAAATTTTTTCCACATTATTTTTTTTTTTTTTTTCACGCTGTATCTCGCACACAGCAGGGTAGGCAGAGGGAACCTAGTGTTAAGACACTCCGTTCCCCACTTTCTGCCGAATTCTGGAGGCATTGCGTGTTGAGTAGCAGAACTCAAGGCCGCGCTGAACCTCGACACCAGAGCGAAGAAATGGAAATATAAATTTAAGTTAATATTCCATCTCCTCGAGTGGGGATCGAACCCACAACCAGTCGGTTTTACAGTCACACCTCGTGCCGCTGCGCCACGACTGGCCTCTAGAAAGTTAATTAATTATAGATATCTCTGGAAAGTTAATTAATTATAGATATTAGTAATATGTACTTAAAATACCTACGATTCGCCCGTTGATCTATGAGCCGTAGCTATGGTTTTTGGTGTTGTTATTTCAATTAAATTCAATAAAATGAAAACGTTGAAAAGAGAAGTCCCTAGACGAATAGAAGGGTGAAGCCTTTATCAAACCTAAAACTTAATGTTAAATTTCCACATTAAATAATCAAATATTTCTAAAATCTCAAATTCCAAAAATAAAAATATAAATTTAAAAGATGTTACGCGAGATTTCAAAATAAAGACATAAAAGGTTATCTGGGAATGATTTTCGCAAATTCGGATATCTGGAGCTTTAAGCAGCTTTAAACTGGAAATTCACTCATAATTTTTAAACTGCACCGTCCTATCTCACGACGAAGCGACGGCTATTTATTGCTACAAATCGAGGGCTTAAGAAATACTTCTGTATAAATAAAATCTTTTAAGTTTTCATTTCTTTCGTGTTTTATTTAACTTAAAATTACAAAAATATTACAAATATTTGAAATAGAGGTCAGTCGTGGCGCAGCGGCACAAAGTGTGAGTGTAAAACCGACTGGTTGTGGGTTCGATCCCCACTGGAGGAGATTAAATATTTACTTAAATTTATATTTCCATTTCTTCGCTCTGGTGTTGAGGCAAAGCGGGACGTTGAGTTCTGCCACTCAATACGCAATGCCTCCAGAATTCGGCAGAAAGTGGGGAACGGAGTGTCTTAAAACTAGGTTCCCTCTGCCTACCCTGCTGTGTGCGGGATACAGTGTGAAGCTAAATTTTAAAATCTGAAACAGCTAATATTGTCAAGCTATACGTGGAACGTTAATATTTTTAAATAAAGGCATTTTTTATCACTCACAAACAAACCCACGAACGCGCTCGCTCTTTAAATACACTGGAAAATATAGTTTATTGCGGTAGTAATCTATATATATAAAAGGACTTGTGCTGACTGACTGAGGTAAGACGCACGCAGAGCCGTAACCGCTGATGGTAGGAACGTGAAATTTTGGCAGATGTTTATTTTCATATTCTGGACATCCACTAAGAAGGGATTTTGAAAATTTTTAACCCTATAGGGATGAAATAGGGGTTGAAAGTTTGTATGGAATTTTTTTTTATCTGTATCGATTTTTATAAAATTTGAAATTCAGACTCTTAAAAATATTCCATTGTACACGTGTTTCATGGTTTTTAAGAATTCACCCCCTAAGGGTTCAAATAAGGGGTTGAAAGTTTATATGGAAAAATCTTTAAATTGCCACCGATTTTTATAAAAATTTAAATTCAGACTGTTAAAAATATTATATTGAACACGTGTTTCGTGGCTTTTTAGAATTCACTCCTAATAAGCGGGCGAAGCCGCGCGCGCCCTCTAGTCTATATATATAAAAGGACTTGTGCTGACTGACTGAGGTAAGACGCACGCAGAGCCGTAACCGCTGATGGTAGAAACGTGAAATTTGGGCAGATGTTTATTTTCATATTCTGGACATCCACTTAGAAGGGAATTTGAAAAATTTTAACCCTAAAGGGATGAGATAGGGGTTGAAAGTTTGTATGGAAAAAAAAAAATAATTGTACCGATTTTAATAAAATTAGAAATTTAGACTCTTAAAAATATTTCATTGAACACGTGTTTCATGGTTTTTAAGAATTTACCCCCTAAGGGTTCAAATAAGGGGTTGAAAGTTTATATGGATAAATCTTTAAATTGCCACCGATTTTTATAAAGATTTAAATTCAGACTGTTAAAAATATTTTATTGAACACGTGTTTCGTGGTTTTTTTAGAATTCACTCCTAATAAGCGGGCGAAGCCGCGCGCGTCCTCTAGTCTATATATATAAAAGGACTTGTGCTGACTGACTGAGGTAAGACGCACGCAGAGCCGTAACCGCTGATGGTAGAAACGTGAAATTTGGGCAGATGTTTATTTTCATATTCTGGACATCCACTAAGAAGGGAATTTGAAAAATTTTAACCCTAAAGGGATGAAATAGGGGTTGAAAGTTTGTATGGAAAAAAATAATAATATGTACCGATTTTTATAAAATTTGAAATTTAGACTCTTAAAAATATTTCGTTGAACACGTGTTTCATGGTTTTTAAGAATTCACCCCCTAAGGGTTCAAATAAGGGGTTGAAAGTTTATATGAAAAAAATCTGTAAATTGCCACCGATTTTTATAAAAATTTAAATTCAGACTGTTAAAAATATTTTATTGAACACGTGTTTCGTGGTTTTTTTAGAATTCACTCCTAATAAGCGGGCGAAGCCGCGCGCGTCCTCTAGTATTTGATATCTGTGCATTTGATAAAATATTACTTAAGATTATCTTAAGTTCACTACTAAAAATTTATTTTGTGGGTTCGATCCTCACTCGAGGGGATCGAACCCGTCGGTTTTAAAGTCACACCTTGTGCCCCTGCACCACGACTGGCCTCGTGTATCAGATTTTACCTTGCAAAAAATATGCCTTATTAAATTAAACAAAATTTTCCCATGAAAGAGAGAATCTTAACTCCAGGTCATGGCCAAGGCATTGAAATGTGTTGAAATAGGATGACGCCCACACCGTCAAACTAAATAACAGCAAGAATATAATTTTTTTGCTTATTAAAGTGTAATTAATGGAATTAATATGTTATAATAATTTGATATACTTGATATTTTTTTTGCTATTTTCGCTATAGGCGTTTTTATACTCCATTCCTATTAAGACACTTCCGTTCCCGTCTTAAGTGGCGGAACTTAACACCGCGATTTGACTTTTTTAATTTTGGTACCAGACAAGAAAATGAAAATATTAAATACTACATTTCTTCAAGTGGAAGTAGATCCACAACTAATCTATACTTATAATAAATCTGTAGAAAAGTCGTTTCTGTACATTGAAAATATTTAAAAAAAAATTAGCCAGGGTGTTAAAGGATAATTAACAGAATCCATTTCCAACATTTTTGGAATTTTTGTCTGTTTGTCTGTTTATCTGTTTGTCTGTTTGTCTGTTTATGTGAACACGTATCACACAAAAAGTACACAATAAATTTAAGTAACTTTTATACATAAAAATTACAAATAAATCAAAGTAGCTTTTAGTGTTTATTTCATTGTAATCACTGCTTCACTCAATCAAAAGATATAAGTATTTAAGTTTTCAAGAAGTTAATATTTGAGATATTAAAAAATCGATACAAGTAACGCTATCTATTGACAAAAATAGTAGGTACTAACGAATCTTGACACTCTCTTTCATACACGTAACGCTATCACTAATTGCGATGGGATCTTAAATAGATGGCGCTGTGCATAAAAGAAAATATAGTTTGGAAAGGTTACCGCTACACTCTATCAAAAAATAATGTACTTAAAGTTTTAAAGATATTTATATTTGAAAAAAAAAGAAACATACGCAATGATATCTATTGACTACACATGATACGTTACGTTTTTAAAGTACAATTGTTCATAGTACTAACTACAAAGTAAACTAAATTGAATTGTTGGTGAAGATTACCTTCGTAACAGTCTAGCTTAATTCTTAATTATTTAACACAGTGATAAAGAATGACTTAATATTCAAAGAAATATTTTGAATAGGTTCTTCAGTCCGTTCGTTCGTTTATGCTATTAATATTTTTTTAAGAAACGTATAAAAAAAATCACTTTTGGTAGCAACCTCTAAAAAATTGTGTCTCAAGAAAAAATGCTCTGACACTGCTTATAAAAATATCCCGCAGTATTATTTCATAACTTACAAGCGACACGTACCGACATTGCACTATTGCACCTGTATGTTGCATGTATGTATGTGCCAAGGGTATTTTAGGGTACATACCTCAAAATTCTTATAAAATAACTTTGTTGTTTGACCGTCTGTCCGTCTGTCTATTTTGTACAACATCGGTTAAAGGTTAGATACCTCAATGTTCAAGTCTATATTCCCTTAGAGCACGAAAATCTATCTTCTAAATCATCGCAATCAAATGACGATGAAATATGAGAGTTTATGGTTTGTTTTTTGTCGCATTTTCTATCATAACTATAGGGTACTTCCCGTTGATATACAATTTCGAAATTTACTAAGAAGTTAAAACTTACGGCACGTATAAAGAAAAATTCCAAAATTATTTTTCAAAAATTGACTACTTATTCGTATTTGTGTCACAGAAAAAACTATTAAGTACAAATTTTAATCTGTACTTAATTTGATACAAAATGACAACTTAATTAGTTATTCTTTTGGTGTATCTCCTTTCATGAAACTGGTACGAAAACTCTCGGGGCATGAGTACGACGAAAATGTTGATTATTTTATAGATTATATAAAAATGCCTAAAAACGTGATTTCTATGTATATTCTGTATACCAATTATATATTTAACTAATAATGTTACTAATTTAAAAACTGTACAGGGGCTAATATAAGTTATTTTACAAATAATATCGTGAGTACTTATCCAAATCAATTAATTAATAATTAAGGCTGTTTGTCATATTTATTTATTTCTTAAATGAACAATAATGTAATTCAAGCGGGCAAAGCCGCGAGCAGGCCGCTAGTAGATAAATATTTTTGTACGTTCTATAACATTTTAAAATGTTGTACTATACTGAGGAAAGAAAAATATTTAGAAACAAAAAAATGTTAAAGGCAAAGACATTTTAACTTTAATATTAAAACTGTAGATTTTCATTAACAACGGCCTTATATAAAAAAAAAATATTTTAAGCTTTGAGAGGTCTCCTTTACAGTGGCCGATTCAACAATGTTAAAAGGGATTGGCGAAATATTTCAAAATTTATTAAGAAAACGTATAAAAATTTGAACTAAGCTAACTAGGTGGTAATGGCAATTGGACAGTTTCCTAAGAGGCGTGGGTTCAAATCCCGCAACGTTCAATTTTTTTATACATTTTCTTAATAAGTATTTTTCTTTCTTAAGTCTTAATAACACTTTAAAAATGTAAAAAAAAAAGAAAAATGTCATATCCTCGAGTGGGAATCGAACCCAGCAACCAGTTACGTTTACTGGCCACTATAATAGACTATATTTATAAACTAATATTGTATAGTAATAGTTATAAAGTAGTAGTAGTTGTAGAAGGTAGCGTTCCACGATATTTATTACAAGCGCCTATCGTATACAGCTATGACTGCGGGTAGCATTAGGCAACGACACTAAACAACTTTAATAGTAATGTATTATAGTGTTATGAAATTAAGTTAGCAGGTTTCGGTTAAAATTGAGTATTAAATATATTTGTTTTTTTACTTTTACTGTAATTAAGTAAAGCGCTGCAGCGTTGAGATCCGTCACTCAACACGCAATGGGTTTAGAATTTGGCGGAAAGCGAGGAGCAGAGTGTAATAACACTAAGCTCCCTGGTTGCTGCTATATCCCGCATATAGCAAGGTAAACAGATGGAGCTGCGTGAATCCTGAAAAAGAGAAATTAATGCTTGAATAGAAATAACTGCAAAACTGCTTGAATAACGTTGATAAATTAAATTATGGCCATAAATCCAGTAAAATCGTGGGATACGGAAAAAATATATATACCTTTTATTCAAATTGTCAAAAAAAGTTCAGTTTTTTTTTAGGTTCACATTGCACATATCAGGGCAGAAAGAATCTGTGGACCTGGTGTTGGGAAACTCCGCTCACAATTAAGCACTTCCGCTTCCTATATTCCGGCGTAATCTTTAATCATTTTCGTGTTGAGCGGCGGAACACAACGCTGCGTTTTGCCACCAAGAGGAAATCGAACCTACAACCGTCACGTTACAATCACACGCTTGTACACCTCTACCACGACGACCTCTATAGCGCTAAAAAAAAATATAAAGTTTATCCAAAACATATTTACCGTAGATAAAATTTTATACGGAAGTAACAATAATAATTAATATAAACACAGGCTATGGGAGTTCAGGGTAATATTGCAGTGACATTAATAATCTGTACGAGAGCGGGGTCAGGCCGTGATATAACCGTTTATTAGATAGACCCATTCGTTGTAAGCGTTCAGCTTAAACTACCGAACGTTAAGAGAATAGGCTTCTTTTTTTAAAAAAAAATCTCTTATATTTTTAAAAAGTTGCCACGTTATTTTTATCTTTTTTCCTTTTTTAATATTTTATTTATATTCTACTGGAAGAGCGACCTCATTCTTAGCTTTTTTCAGTTGATTTCGACTTAGACGTTTCTTTGGAGTCAATGGAGTGAAAAAACTCAATATTATACTAAACCGATCTTTAAATAAGGCTCACTTTCTCCGCCTGGTCGTGGCGCAAAGGCACAAAGTGTGAATAGAAACGCGACTGGTTCTAAATTTCCTTCCTCCTAACCTTATTGTATGGTATATGCTCCCATACGTAAAAAACAAAACAAAGAAATGTATTGAGATTTTTTTAATTTCGTAGCTTTCCCTGTATCCCATACATATGAGGATAGGCAGAGGGATCCTGGGAACCTAAAGTTAAGACACTCCAATCCCGTTAAGACAATCCCGACCCCGCCCACCGCTTTCTGCCGAATTATCGTGGCATTATGTTGGAGTGTCGGAACTCTTCGCCACGTTAGCAGAGGAAATAAAAATATTAAACATTCAATTTCACCCACTGGTAATAATCGAAGCCACGACCCTCGCAATAACTGTCATACTAACTAATATAAAATTAAAAATCTTTATATTATTTGATATCCAAAATATATAACCAACTAAAATATAATTTTAAAATCAACACAGTTCTAATGTATGCACTTAGCGATTGCTACCACGTACCCATACATAAAGTTAGATATGGGAGCACGTACCGTAATGGCTCTTCTTGCCAAGAAACATACGGCACCCGAGCAACTTCCACGTCGTTATGCACCACTATTTAGTTGGAATCGTGTTCATAATTCCATGGAAATACTGTAATTGTTGTAAGTTTTATTGCGTAGGTTGTTGTTGTTGTGTGACTGTAAGCCCGAAAGGTTGTGGGTTCGATCACCACTCGAGAGAATTGAATATTTGTTTAGATTTATATTTTTGTTTTTTCGGTTCTGTCGCAAAGAGCGGCGTTGAGTTACGTAACTCAATACGAAATGCCTACTGAGTTCGGTGAAAAGTGGGGAACGGATTGTCTTAATACAAGTATCCATCTGCTATCCTGCTGTGTGCGGGATAGAGCGTGAAGCAGATGTAATTTATTTACAAATTAGAATTGATAACAACGTTGCACGATATTAATTACTTTGTTACATAACTTATCTTATTAATAGCATACGTACTAAAATATGAACTATAGTGGCGTAGTGAGATAGTATTTGACTGTGAACGCGATAGTTGTGGGTTTAATCGATATTCAGGGGAATAAATTATTTCTATTTCCCCTAACTATCAGTTAAAATTCAGATATTTGACGGCGTTTGGTCAAATGTCTCATTTTAAACAAGTAAAATGTAATATTTGGACATAAATATACCTTTTCTGATCATTCATCACACAACACGAAAAGCACTCTCATATTTCATATTTTTTTTAAAATATTATATTTTTTTAGCTTCGCGCTATATTGCACACACAGCAGGATAGGCAGAGGGAACTGAGTGTTAAGACACTCCGTTCCCCAATTTCCGCTGTTCAATTCTGGAGGCATTACGCTTTGAGTGGCAGAACTCCACGTCGCTCTTTACCTCGACACCAGACCGAAGAAATGAAAACATTTAATACATAATTTCAACGAGTGGAAATCAAACCCACAACCAATCGCGTTTACAGCCACACGCTGGTTCCCATAAATGACCTCAATATCACACTTTAAACGCGAACAACACGTACCGTCTCCATAATTCCAGCCCCACAAAGTTATATCCATAAAAAGTTTTAAGTGCCCCAACTGTCTCCATAAATTTATGTGAGAATATTCAGCAATAGAACATATCGGGATCGGAATTGATGTGGAACTTGGAAACATTTGGATTTGGCGAGGTAATCGTAAAACTGAAGGAACGTCTACGATTGGCAAAACTTTGTAAGGTATTACTGCCGATCGTAAAATTTGAGTCGTATTTATGAACGACGTTTTTAAAATATATATTTAATATATTATATAGGCAGTCGTGGCGCAGCGGCACGAGGTGTAACTGTAAAACCGACTGCTTGTGGGTTCGATCCCCACTCGAGTAGATGAAATATTTATTTAAATGTATATTTCCATTAATTCGTACCGGTGTCACTCCTGCCGCCACTCATCACGCAATACCTCCCAAATTCAGCGGAAAGTGGGGAACGGAGTGTATTAACACAAGGTTCCCTCTACCTACCCTGCTGTGTGCGGGATACAACGTGAAGCTGTTTTTTTTTTGTAAGTTCCTATAAATGAATAAAAAGGTATCTTTGTAATTTACAAAAAAAACTGTGTAAGTAAACTTAGAATATTGTAAAAAGTAGCTTAAAACCAAACAACGGGTAAGTCGGCCAACTTGCGCCAATGATTAAATTTCCTGAATTATGGTCACCGAAGTTCAAAGCTTTTTGCGGTCCCTCGTCCCGTCTTACATTATTTATTAGTCCTTCATAAATTGTGAATATTTGTTGCTGTAAATACAGCTACGACGTATTTTTTATAAAATCACGTTCAATACATAAACAACATTACGGTCTGGGCGCTCTGGTAGGTTGTATATTTTGTACAGGGAACCTTTTTAATGTTGGATACATTATTTTTCTTCTTCTTTTTTTGGTGCCTCTTCAGCCCTGAAGGTTGGCCGCTAGCTTCCCAAACCCTGCTCTCTCCAATGAATGATAAAAGAGAAAAAGATAATTTAAAATAAAGCTAAAGGAAAACACATTGAAAAATGTCGTTATATGTTTTTTTTTTATATGAAATAAACTATGTAATTATGTTTTATGAAATCTCACATAAATTTTCACTTTTTGAATTTTTTCTTCAGTTGTACTGTGAGTTTTCATTTCTTGCTAAATTTTATATTGAAGATCCACGAGAAACCGTATGCCTAAATATTTGTTATTAATTTCTCATAGACAGACGGGGTACAAAGTGATCCTATAAGGGTTCCGTATTCACATTTTAACCTACGGAACCCTAAAAGAATAAAATATTATTCAAATAATAATGAACAAGGCCCACATATTATCCACGATCACAGCACATGTGATCTTGCGAGATCATAATTTCCTTACAAACAAATCGGTAACGAATCACTCCATCGGGACGCTGATTGACAGATGGCCTGTCGGTATAATTGAGACAAATGCGAGTCAGTCTGTCTAGTTACATAAATCTTGGATTTTTATAGATATTTTAGAGCCCTTTCCCGGTTTATGCTAGTCGTTAGGTGGATAAAAATTAAATAAATAAATTAGCTTCACGCTGTATCCCGCACACAGCAGGGTAGACAGTGGGAACCTAGTGTTAAGACGTTCCCCACTTTGTGCCGAATTCTGAAGGCATTGCGTGTTGAGTTGCAGAACTCAATGCCGCATTTTGCCTTGACACCAGAGCGTAAAAATGGAAATATAAATTTAAATAAATATTTCATCTCATCGACTGGAGATCGAACCCACAGTCAGTCGGTTTAACAGTCACACTTTGTGCTCCTGCACCACGACTGGCCTCAAAGTTAAGTAGAAATTTAATTATTATATAGATATATTAAAATCGAATCGTCAAATGAATGTATTAAATATTAATATTTTTATATTTTCGCTTTGTTACCAGGGCAAAAGCGCGGAGTAGAGTTTTGTCACTCAACGCCTCTAAAATTCTGCATAAGATGGAGAATCTTCATTCAAGATACTCCTATCTTAATATTAAGTTCCCTTTACCTAATCTGCTATATACCAGATACAATGTGAAACTGAAAAATTTTTTTTAATAAACTTAAATATAAATGTTAAGTACCTAATAATTTCAAATGGAAGCATTAAATTTTAATTAACATTAAAACCAACTCAAACTAAACACGAGTAAAAGGCTAACACGTTATTCACTAGCTTTTCCAGTTCAAGCTTCATCGTATAAATCGAAGTAACTTTTAATGGAGGGAACCTAAGTGAAGTAAGTGAAGTGGTTCGAACTACTTGTGCCGGGCGATGTAACTTAGCTGAATAATCGCTCGTGAACACATTGATAACAACCAGACGGGAAACTCCTCGTTCGTTTCTGCTACGACAGCCAAGTCATATTTATTGAATTATTAACTTTTCTATCTTTATATCTTTTTATTAGTTAACGTTGTATTACTAAAGTTTTCTTGCACCTGCACTCTGTTTTTAGAGTTGGAACTTAGAAAGTTGTTTCTTTTAAAAATAATAAAAAGTCGTGAACGGTGTAATAGTGAGTACATTAAAAGTTTTTGTGCGCCTATTAGGTAAATGTAACGTTATGTCCTCCAAAATGAAGTTGTAGAAATTATGTCGTATAAAAAATTCGATATATAATATATCTTCTTAATATTTTTTTTACAAACCTAACGAGACAATATTCAAAAAGCAAACAAAAAAATAACCGTCAAACCAAACATTTCTTCATTTCAAATAAAATATACTAAAAAATCAAGAACAAACAAAAGCGAATGCAAAAGAACTAAAACTTTCCCAACAAGTAGTCAGCGTAAGAAAAATCTCCACTACACCTCCACTTTAAAATATCTCAAAATATAAATCACAGCTTTCGTTCTCAACAGAAAACAGTACAAAGACATAATATCGAAAGAGCACTTTAGATCTCAATAGGTATTGCACTGAGTTACAGGAGCAGTTGCCCGCATTATTGCTAAGTTATGAAAGCGCGCACAATAGCTACTATTGTGCGCTGTTGCGTCGTGGCGTTGCCAAATTCATTTGATACACCTAAATATACTATTACAGTTTGTTTCACAGATGGCCTGCTCAGTAAATATTGGTCTGAGACACGGGTTGTATTGCTGTTGCCCGGCTGGTCGGTATAATTTTGATAGAAATGTAGATTTCGAATATATTATGCTGAGGTACAATGGTGTGACTGAAACGTGGGTTGTGGGTTCGATCTCTACTGGGGGAAGTGAATTACTATTTATTAATATTTTTATTTTTTCGAGCTGGCACCAAGGCAAAAAGCCCGGCGTTGAATCCCGCCAATCAACACGTAATGCTTAGAATATTTTGGCAGAAAATGGGCAACGGAATTTCTTAACACTAATTTCTATCTGCCTACTCAGCTATATGCGGGATAAAGCGTGAAAGAGATAAAAAAATATATTATATTGTAACTAAATTCTAAATTGAAACTTAAAACAGTAAATAATTAAAAGGCACTAAAGAAAATCGCGAAAAGGAAAATTTTCTAAAATTTTATTAACTAACTCCCGTTTCGCTTGATTTACGGCGTAATATTTGACGTTACCTAATTTTTGGGTAACACGAAACGCGATATTGTTTGTACAACGAAAGTGTTCCAGACAGAAAGAAAGCCCCGGGATTTGTTTTTAATAAAAAATTTTACGTCCACGCTGCTATGAAGTTGCAAATTAATTTAAGCTGGTTTTGATAACTCAATTTTCGGTTTATTCTATACGTCAATATTTACAGAATGTCAATTATCGAGCCCCTCCGCCGGGGCGACCATCAGTCTTCTACCCTTTGTGAAAAAACAGTCTTGTTTTCATTATTAATGACGGACCATACATAATCTCTCTTTCGCTTCGTTTTATTAAAATTTTAAAATAAAACTCACAACTTACTGTAACGCGACGGTTGTGGGTTCGATCTCCATTCGAGGGACTGAATTATAATTTATGAATATTTTAATTTCTTCGCTCTGGCACCAAAGGAAAAACCCAGCGTCGAGTTCTGACACTCGGAAAATTTGACGGAGAATGGGGAACGGAGTATCTTAACACTAGGTTCCTTTGCCTATTCCGCTGTGTGCGGGACACAATTAGCTCGAAGCTGATATTTTTAAATTACATTTATTTTAAAAAATTCTTTCTAGCGTAGCCAAGTTCATAAACAAGTAAAATAAAAGAACTGCCATGCTGCTCTATCACTATTACTTAATAATACCATATAAGAGTAACATAATTATTCAAAGTATTTTCTTTTTCCATATAACATTGATGGAGCGCCTCTACCCATTCAAGGCAGCCATTTTGCGTGGGTATTCGCAAATTGCCTGAACGTCTAGAGTAATGCCTTACAAACAACGTGGATGTACTGATGCATTCAATTTAGTTTAAGCGTTTATACTTGAATATTAACGTTGAAACGTTGATAGCACAGATTATGAATAAAAGAGACACTGTCGTTTATTATTTTTTTAAGACACTCCGCTCCCCTACTTTTCGTCGAATTTTTAAGGTCTTGTCTGTTGATTGGAGGAACCCAACATTGCAATTTGCCTTGTTACCAGAGCGAAGTTATGAAAATATTATTATTAATATTTTTTTCTGAGTCAAACCCACAGCTGTTATTGATATTTAATATAGGGTTAAATGTGAAATGGTTCTTCAGGAAACACCTGATCTAATAAGACAACTAACCGCGTTGGGTGAAAAGAATAGAACAAAGTGTCTTAGCACTAGGGTATCTTCCGAGTTTAAGGGAAACATGTATACAACATAAATGGCTGACAACTCTCCATTTTTTCTTGTTAGATCTTTAAACAATGGAAATTTTCTTAGAGTATTGAAAAATTTGCAAAAAACAATAAAAAAAACTTTTGACAAATTATAAACTTAATACTGAGGCTCCTTAAGCTTGAATAAGTCGTAAAAAATTTATGACGCACTCAACGGTAAAGAAAAATATGAAAAGCACCGAACCCGCATAAAGTTCTATAACAAGAGGGGCTTAAAACTTGAAAATTTTATTGTGTGTCAGTTGTAGTCCTTTAATATTCTTTGCCAAGCAAGTTATTAGTATAAAAAAAAATGTTTGTACAAATTTATGGGCATTTGTGGCACAGAAGCACAAGCATAAGACTGTAACACGACAGTTTATAGGTTCGAATTCAACTCAAGGAAAGTTAATATTTAGTGTAGAGGCAAAGCGCGGCGTTAAGTTCCACCATCCAACACGCAATGCCTCCAGGATTCGGCAAGAAATGGAAAACGGAAGTAGTTCCAAGGTTCCCTCAGTCTATCCTGATATGTGCAGAATTACAATGTGAAGCTAAAAAACATTAATTGGAATAGAAAATCAGTAAAAAATATTTTATGTATTCATATTGTGTATTTAATTTACGTTGTATATTCATATAAATGATAGTAGTCTCTTTACAGTCGTGAGGCCAGTCGTGGCGCAGCGGCACAAAGCGTGACTGTAAAACTGACTGGTTGTGGGTTCGTTCCCCACTCGAGGAGATGACATATTTACTTAAATCTATATTTCCATTTCTTCGCTCTGGTATCGATGCAAAGCGCGGCGTTGAGTTCTGCCACTCCAGAATCCGGCAGAAAGTGGGGAACGGAGTGTCTAACACTAGGTTCCCTCTGGCTATCCTGCTGTGTGCGGGATACATCGTGAAGCTGATTTGATTTTAATTTATTTTAGTCTCCTTACAAGATTTGAATGGCAAAATGATTAGTACTCATCTGGCATGTTCGGGGAGCCGTAATGAAAGAACAGAACAAAACATTTATGATACTTAAAGTTCTGTCTGTTGTACACTAACAGTGGCTGAGTCTAAGTCCTTTTCTTTTTCTTTGCCAAGACCAACATGCGAAGCGAAAATTTTGTAAAGATTTTTTTCGGAAAAAATAAATTATTTAAGAATTTATATTGATAAGTGGCCTCTTTGTTCAAAATTAATATAAGATTTAGCTGATTTTAGGAAAAATTAAAATGAAAATATTAAAATACCTTAAAAATAGTCTTGTGGGAAATAGAACAAGGACATTTTACTATGTACAACGAAGGCTTCAAAAATACGAAACCCGCCTATAATATTTTACTTTTTCATATAATTAAATTTAACTTTTCCTCATATAAAAAGCAGACGAGAATGTAATTTATTCATTTTCAGTTAATAACATCGGCACTGGTCACGAGTACGTACATTAAGTACGAGGCAATCCGATTATACAAATAATTACAATAATTAACAAGATATTTGTGCAATATGAAAATATTATGTACACATTTATTGTGGAACGAAAGCTTTAACATACAAAGGAACTTTAAAATTATAAATATATTTATATAAATTGTATACATTGTAGATATCATCCAATTGAATTGATTATAAAAGATGGTCATGGCGCAGTGGCACAAAGTGTGACTGTAAACGCGACTGGTTGTGGGTTCGATCCCCACTCAAGGAAAATACACCTAACCTAGTGACCTAGTGTTAAGACACACCGTTCCCCAATTTCCGCCGAATTCTGGAGGCATTGCGCATTGGAGTGTTGAGTGTCAGAACTCAAGAAATGGAAGTATAAATTTAAATAAATATTTCATCTCCTCGAGTGGGAATCAAACTCACAACCAGTCAGATTTACAATCACACTTTGTGCCCTCGCGGAATATATCACATATATTCTATAGTATATAATTTTATCTAACACGACGAAACCACTTCGCCCATCAGCTGTCTCAACCAAACGTGGTATGATTGCTTCAATTAAATTAATTATAGTAGACACCCAACAGTTTTCGGAGTAATTTAACGCTTACAATACCAACTGGCCCACTTCCCAACTTCCACTTCCACTTGTCAAACCGCACTACTTAGGATACTCGAAGTTTGTCTGCATCGAACCTAGATGATATTAAATGATATAACATATTATTCATATACGAACTATTTATTTATTGTAAATTGAAGAAGAGAAGGTGAGACTTAGGAAGAACGTCGTCGAACAAATGAATGATGAAAGAATAGCAAAAAAGATTTATGATGGAAAAGTGAGTGGTAAAAGAGATAGAGGGAGACCTTGGTTGACCTTCGAAAACACAGTAACAAAGATACTGGAGGAAGGTCACGTAAAAAACATGAGGACTCCCCGGAGGGCATGTATGAAGAGGTTGATGACAGCGGACGAGGCGAAAGAGGTATGTAGAGACCGTAGCGTTTGGCGCTCCGATCTTTCTGACTACCCCCTAGGGATATAGGGGATGTTATATATATCATTTGTACAATTAAAAAACATCATAATTAGTTACGTTCACAATTTTCTAGCTTTTATTAAAAAAAATCTCTTTCTTCTTCTTCTATTATAAAAAAAAATCATTAAAAAAATATATAGACAGATTATATACAGCATGTTGTAAAATATTGCTTTCTCTACAGCGTAATTAAACACGGACTTTTACCTGCCAATAAAGAAAACATGTCGAAAGTAAGAAAAAAAAACGTGCACTCGAGCTTAGACTCTTCAGTTTATTATAATAATAAATATATATATTTTGTATCTCATTAAAACTGAAACCATACCAGCTTTAATTATGGCAAGCCGCCGAAGCCACACACTTACTGATTAATAATTAACACTTTCGTTACGAAGCTGCATTCATTTTTTATAATAAAAAAATATGTTTGAATATTATATCTCAATTTGTTTGTGAAATGTTTTGTTGTCAGCACAATATTAACTTATTTTTAGTATTCTAATGAAAATATTATTAAATTCTATGTATATTCTTAGTTATTTTTGCTTAGTTTTTGAAACATTGCGATTTGAGTGACGGAACTCAACGCCGCATTTGGTCTTCTTACTAAAGCATAACTCATTTCCCTACTACTATTAACAATCAGACGCTGATCCACTGCAGCGCGAGATATATGCATCTAGTTTCACGCTATATCCCGCATATAGCGTAGGTAGATAAAAGAAACCTAGTGTCAAGACATTCTGTTAGTGTTCATGACATTCTGTCAATTTTTTGACCCTATTTAAAGACATTAAGTGTGGAAAGATGAAACTCAACAATGCCAGTGTTAAAATACTTAAACGAACCTAGTGTTAAGAAACTCCGGTCCCCACTTTCCACTGAATTCTGGAGGCATTGCGTGCTGAGTGGCGGAACTCAATGCCGCACTTCGCCTCGACACCAGAGCGAAGAAATGGAGTGGGATTGAACCCACAACCAGTCGGTTTTACAGTCACACTTTGTGCCACTGCGCCACGACTGACCTCTATATATATTTAATAAAAGTATAATAAAACTATGATAAACATTACTCGATACAAAATATTTAACGAAAATAAATATCTTCTATACAAATAAGAAAATAACTAAAGAAAACAAAAATATTCGAAATAGTATAAACATTTGTATAAAAGGACTGACAAAACACATGTTCTATATTTTTTTTAACCGACATCATAAAGGAGGAGGTGTAAATCGGGCTACTTAGCTTTGATGATTATTTTATAATAGGTAATTTTTCGTGACGTTCTGACATCTATTGTAGATTTTTTTTAAACAGGCAGTAATAAAAAGAGGCCATTCGTGGCGGAGGGGCACACAGTGTGACTGTAAAGCCGACCGGTTGTGGGTTCGATCCCCATTCGAGGAGATGAAATATTTACTTAAATTTATATTTCCATGTCTTCGCTCTGGTGTCGAGGTTAAGCGCTTCGTTGAGTTCTGCCTCTCAACACGCAATGCCTCCAGAATTCGGCAGAAGTGGGGAACGGAGTGTCTTAACACTAGGTTAGCTCTGCCAACCCTGCAGTGTGTGGGATACAGCGAGAAGCTGATTTATTTATTTTATTTAGTAAAAAAAGAACCAGAGTGATTAAACATAACGTTGTTTCTCCTTTTAATTTTTTTTTCTTCACTACCAATATCCCCATTTTCTAAAATAAAAAAAAACGATTACATCGCAAGGTAACGTTCTAAAGTGAAATAAATCTTGCATTGGAGCGGAGAACTCAATAAACAAGATTAATTTGAACCCCACCTTATATTCGAGATCGGATTGTAATCTCATAATGGTTTAATGTTTTATGAATTACTTAAGGCGTCTTGGAATGGAAAAGTTATGTTAAAATGACACAAATTACAAAATTTATTTTCCATTGTTTTCTTCTCTTTGGTTATTATAATATTTAAAATTTTAACACTTAACACTTCACACAGTATTTAAATCTAGTGTTAAGACACTCCGTTCTTCTTTATTACAATATTTAAAATTTTGATTCATATACATTTTTTTTTACAAGTAAAATAATATTTTGCAGGCTAATTTAGCAAAGCGTACTTTAATTTATAGGTTGTTTTGTGAACTTCACGCTGTATCCCGCACACAACTGGATAGGCAGAGGGAAACTAGTGTTTAGACATTCCGTTTTCCACTTTCCGCCGAATCATGGAGGCATTGCGTGATATGTCGCGGAACTCAACCCTGCGCTTTTGCCTCGACAACAAAGCGAAGAAATGAAAATATAAATGTAAATAAATATTAAATTTGTTCGAGTGGGGATCGAACCCACAACCAACCGCGTTTGCAGTCACACTTTTTGCCACTACGCCACGACTGGTATACTGGGTATGTATAATTATTCATGTCAGACAGCAACTCTATAGGAAATAGCTAGTAAGTTACACAACTTGAACTGTCAAAGTGAAGATAGATGGTGAATATTCATTCAATTTCCTAGGGCATTAAAATTCAAATTGGCAGAGTCGTTGCGCAGTTGGGTTGCGCCTTATTGGTGAAGTAGTAGCTGGTTCACATCTTCTGCTGATTTACAACTGCTTATTCTCTTGTTGAAGCGGCATTTCATTATTTGTTACAACTTATATATGATATAATTTATGAGGCCAGTCGTGGCGCAGGCGCACGAAGTGTGACTGTAAAACCGACTGGTTGTGGGTTCGATCCCCACTCGACGAGATGAAATATTTGCTTAAATTTATATTTCCATTTCTTCGCTTGGGTGTCGAGGTTAAGCGCGGCGTTGAGTTCTGCAACTCAACATGCAATGCCTCCAGAATTCGGCAGAAAGTGGGGAACGGAGTGTCTTAACACTAGGTTCCCTCTGCCTAGCCTGCTGTGTGCGGGATACAGCGTGAAGCTGATTTTTTGATTTTTTATTTATGATATGCGTATACGAACACATACAGACAGACAAAAAACATAAATTGGTGTTCTATTATTATTTTTAGCTTTTAGAATTGCAAACGTATTGAAAGTTTGTTTAAAAATGTCAAACGTAATAAGATCTGACTGTGCCTCGTGAGTAGACGTACAACCACTCCAACAAATTAAGCTGTAATTGAATCATTCTAGTATTTATTAAATAGCTCTGAAAAGATAGTTCTCTAAGTACGAATTTATAACATACTCTGGTGTCGAAGCAAAGCGCGGCGTTGAGTTCCATCCTTCACCACGCAATGTCTTCAGAATTTGACAGAAAGTAGGGAGCGGACTGTCTTAATACTAACCTACCCTGCTAAATGCGGGATACAGCGTTAACCTGAGAAAAATATATATGGAAAATTTTCCACTTTCATCTTTATCCGTATTTGATTTAGGGTCAAAGGGGAACCTTGAATTAAAGAGTCAAACAGATTTGTAAAAATATAACAGATAAACGACCACTTATGCTTATGTGGCCATGATTTAAACATTTGATTTCACTAAAATATTTTCTGTATATTTTTTTAATGTCAATTATTAATTCTTTTCAAGAAATTGAATTATTAAATTAAATAAATTCTTAAAAATTAAACAACTTTTCGGCTTCCATCCAAATTCAAGACATTGGAACATTGATGAAGTGAAGAAACTGAACGCTGTGGGTTTTCAGAGGAAACCTGGGAACCTAATATTACATTTAAATTACACATTTACCGCCGAATTCAAAACTTCGATAAATAATTCTGTTTATTTTTTAGATTTTAAATAAAACGGGTCACATTTGAAAGAAACGCGTTGAATATTAAAAAAAAATGCTGCCGTAACTTAATTATTCATAAGGTTTCCCGGTAATCCCCCGCCCCGAAGTTTTTCTAAGTCCTGTCATGGCCTTGAGTGACAAATTACAAGGGAGATCGAAGCATTTTTTTATGAAAAAATATCCGCTTTTATCTCACCTTACTCAAGTTGTATTTCTAAACGTTCCCCAAGAAATTGATGGATCCTTGTTCGTTTTCGAGCGTCAGGATAAATACGCTGTCGCCCACAAAGCTCGTTTGTGAGTGACATGTCGAAATTTGAATAGAATTAGGGCACACAAACACTTGAACTATATATAATTGTTCTTGTAATTGTAGACTTTGTAATTCAAATTTACTATATTGCTACCGTTCTCGGTAGCTCTACCATTTCTTATACAACAAAAAAACGAAAATGAGGCCAGTCATGGCGCAGTGGCACGAGTTGAAAAACCGACTGGTTGTGAGTTCGATCCTCTCGAGGAGATGAAATATTTACTTAAATTTATATTTCCATTTCGTCGCTCTGGTGTCGAGAGAGGACAAGCGCAGCGTTGAATTCTGCCACTCAACACGCAATACCTCCAGAATTCGGCAGAAAGTGGTGAACGAAGTGTCTTAACCTTAGGTTCCCTCTGCCTATCCTGCAGTGTGCGGGATACAGCGTGAAGCTGATTTATTTTTTATTTAAAAAAAAACCAAAACGTGAACAAAATAAGCAACTAACAACATAAATACAAAGTAATTGATTAAAACCCTTAAATCCAGACGAAATCACAACAAAAATGGGAAGCTTTTAAAGAAGAAAAACATTGTTGTAAATAAAAAAAACAACAGATCGCAAAAATAAAAAGGCTTTTGTAGGAAAGGGATTTGGTGTGACATCGCTGTGAGGGCGGGCTTATCGCGGTATTGGCCCAGGTATCTCTGACATGCTTTATTTGTTTGTGTGTATTGTGTGTGTTCGCTCTGACAAAAGAGATGATAACGTTATAGAATTCTTCTTCTCTTATTTGAAATTCAAAATAGGATTTGGTAACAATTTTAGGTCTATACATTAGTTCTATTTATATAAAAATACTGTCTTTTTTATAGCTTTACACTGTATCAAGCATGTAGCAGGGTAGGCAGAGAGAGCATAGTGTTAAGACTCTCCGCTCTCCACTTTCCGCAAAATTTTGGAGGTTTTGCGTTTTGAGTGGCGAAACTCAAAAAGGAAATGAAATATTTAATGAAAATATTAAATATAACTACAAAGAGGCTTGCCTATTCCCAGACCAGCATGCAATTATCGGGCAAGGCAATCGTTTTCATAACTCGAATTTCTATAAAAAGTAAATAAAATTATATTTTCTGTAGATTTTAAATGCATTGGTTATTTCCTTGCATTGGTTTACTTAATATTAATATAATATATACTAATAGTAATTAAACAAAATTTTGTAATTGGTAATAGAAGCTTCTATGATTTAAGATTTTTTGATGAAAATAAAAAACAATTGCGGGGTTGAGTTCTGCCACTCAAAGTTCATTGCCTCCCGAGTTCGGTGGAAGGTGGAGAAGGAAGTATCTTTAATGGAAAAGGATATGCAAGATACAGCAAGAAGCTACAAAAAAACCGGACAAGCGCGACTCGGGCTCACCTATCGAAGGTTCCGTACAAAAATTGACGGTCTCGAGTTTTTTCTGAAGCTCAGGCTTAGCTTAGCCAGAGCCCTTTTATCTGATACCTCACCAGCGGCTCACCAGCGGCTAGGGCTACCTAGCTTAATTTCATAAATCTAGGTTAACCGGAAATACCTTATAAATTTTAATTTCCCTTATAGTGTTAAAATACGCGTTTTTTGCTATATAAACGGCCATATATATTTTTTTTTAAGTAAATGTAGAAAGACAATTTTTTCACGAAATCATAGGATCGTAGATTTATGGTTTGAATTTGAACTAAATATCTCCAAGCTTTCCTAAGATAAAGGCTTTTGATAGATAGACAGACAGACGGACAACAAAGAGTGATCTTACAAGGGTTCCTTTATTCCTTAAAAGATACGGAACCCTAATTAAGAAACTGTCAAAAGTAGTTTCATGGAAAAATTGCAAATCATGTTGTTTGTTCATAGTTTCCTTAATAGATTTGTATCGATTTCTTTCTTTACAGTGTAGACAAGACTTGGAGGATAGAAGGATTCTTTCTCCTTAGAGAACTTGTTCGACCTGTCAGCAACATGTTTTAAAAGCGATCCTCTTACGCGTTTAATATCCGCATTGGATATACTGGATATTATACAATATTTTAGTTCCTGTAGAAGGAGAAATAAAGACTATATTCCTTTAAAATACTACCGTCGACATTATTACTATATCGCTTATACAAAGTAATCTCCGCCGGAAATTTCCTTACCGCTCTATACGAAATCAATCCCTTATACGATATTAAATTAGTCCTTAACAAAATGGAAGGCTAGTTTAGTTCGTTATCTTAAATATTTAATAACCTTGTTTCCTCATCTCTCAATCTCTCTCTTAATAGATAAAAATCTCTCTTTTAATAGATAAAAATTAAAACATTCAGACATGTTAACAGACAGAATGACAGAAAATTATGTGAGATACCAAATAGTCAAGTCAAAATAAATAATTGTTGATATGAAAATTTTAAGCTATTTTAAAATATTCTTTCTTTTTTCTATATTTATACTCCTAAGACATCCTAGAAGGCTAAGAAGAGATAGTTAAGAAGAAGAAAAGAAATGTTAAACGCTACAGTATCTGGAGCGTTTTTCTTCCGCTTCATACAGTCATCAATTTCGTCATAACACACGTCTTCCAGACCATCATCACCACATTTTCAAAAATAAACAGATCCTTTTCCTATCTCACCACGGACCCTGATTGCTTAAAGTCAATAAAACTAATTACGCCATACTGTGTATCCAGCGCTAAGCAGGGTCGGCAGCAGGAACCTAGTGTCCTAGCATTCCGTTCCCCAGTTTCCGCCAAATTCCGGAAGCATTGCGTATTAAGTGGCGGAACTTAACGCCGCTTATATTTTTTTGGACTTCCAATAGAAATTACTAAATACAATAAAACTTATAATAGCCATTCTTACAATATATTATAGGAGATCTATTTTTTTATTTTAGAATCTAATTAAATATGGCAACAAAACAATTTCACAAATAACCCGAGGCACCCGGCGTTGTAACAGCCTTGCCCCAGCCCCAGCGTGTCCGTTCCCGTTACAATTATCCGACTTTTATAAAAAAGATAAAAAAGAATATTTTCTATGTTTTCTTTTATCTGTCTTTTATGACGAATAAAAGAGAATATTTTTCTATGTTTTTCTTTTATCCTTCTTTTATGACGGATAAAAGAGAATATTTTTTCTATATTTACTTGTGTTTCTTTAAAACGCCGTGAGTTAAGCTCGACCTTCAACATGGCTTAGCTTCTGGTACATTATTAAGATTATTATGAACGTTGTTGTTTTAATGTTTTATGTTTGTTTAAGAAAACACAAGGAAATTCGTTTTGTTTTGTTTTATTTTTATACAGAATTTTAATAGAAATAAATTTATCTACTAATTGATATAGAATAAACAACTCTGTCAAATCTAATATCCATATAAAAATCAATGAACGCATTTTTACCAAGCATAACTATTTCGGCCAGTCGTGGCGCAGCGGCACGAAGTGTGACAGTAAACTAGAAGGTTGACTGGTTGTGGGTTCGATCCCCACTCGAGGAGATGAAATATTTACTTAAATTTATATTTCCATTTCTTTGCACTGGTGTCGAGATTAAGCGCGGCGTTGAGTTCTGTCACTCAACGCGCAATGCCTCCAGAATTCGGTAGAAAGTGGGGAACGAAGTGTCTTAAGCTGACATAACTGTTTCGTAATGTAAAAGAATATGGGCACTACCATCCTCCATGATTCATTGAATGTCTTAGACCCATATCGATAATACTATCTTCGATCAACATGTATTAAAAAATCTGTGCTAAATAAAATTAGACTCTTGTCTATTCTAACACTATTTTTGATTATGTTGAATCACTGTTTAAGCTTAGAAATTTTCTAAGAAAAATATACTTCTGTCTTCTTAAGCATAAATATATTGTTTATTTATTTTGAAATTGTTTTGTCTCCTTAGACATAAATCTTATAAAAATACTAAGCTTCAACAATTCTATTAAAGGTAATCAAAAGAAATCTTACTTTAGGTAACGGCTACTTTTACGTTTTAATCCAAAAATACATACAAAAGAAGAATAAACTGTATAACTTTATACACGTAGGTACTTATATAAAATATTAACCATCCATCGGATTGCTATACGACAAAAGACCACAAAACATCCTTTCAACTCCAATATCGGCTTTTTCAACTCTTAACGAACCATTCAAAGAGAACAATATACTTGACCGAGTTCGGACCGCTCGTGTAAACAGACCATCGGCTACAATGCAAACTAGAATAACCTTCGAGCGTCCCCAGTGGGGTAACTTTAGCGTTTTTCACGTCAAAACTGCCGTATCAGCCTAAGTCCTTTGTTATCCCGCAGTTTACCATTTCACAGTGGGCGACGCTACTGTGTTTCACGTTCGCCAACTTTCTTGGAATCTATCCAATATTGGTTGAAATAAATTTGTAAAATATACGAGTTGATGGGTGCAAAATACTATGAATGATGTAGTTGCTTATATTTTACTATATTTCTCAGCTTTACGCTATATCCTAGTTGTCAGAGGGAATGTTAAGACACTACTAGATGTTAAGACACTTCGTTTTACATATCCCGCCGAATTTTTCGAGTCGTTGCGTGTTGCGGAACTTAACGCCGAGCTTTTGGCTAGGTGCAAGAACGAAGAAATGAATTATTTGAATTTGAATTTGAAAATATTAATAAATGGTAATTCATTCCTCCAAGTGGGGATTCAACCTACGTACCTCCTCGACGGCCTCACTATACTAAAACTTCACGTTTGAATATCACAACGGTGCCATAATGATTATCCCTTATTTAAGAAAGTCAAGATGCTGAAGTGTAATTAAAATCCATTTGAATTCTACTCGCTTCAACTTATCCTTGTATTGATTTTGGGATTTCTCTCGATGTCGAGCTTTAAATAACTTAATTCGTTTAAAGTTTACTTTGGAGAACGTCGTGGTGTAGGGGCACAAGCGTGTGACTGTAACGCGACGGTTGTGGGTTCGATTCCCACTCGGAGAAATTAATTATTATTTACTAATATTTTCATTTCGAGGCCGGTCGTGGCGCAGCGGCACGAGGTGTGGCTGCAAAACCGACTGGTTGTGGGTTCGATCCCCACTCGAGGAGATGAAATATTTACTTAAATTTATATTTCCATTTCTTCGCTTTGGTGTCGAGGTTAAGCGCGGCATTGAGTTCTGCCATTCAACACGCAATGCCTCCAGAATTCGGCAGAAAGTGGGGAACGGAGTGTCTTAACACTAGGTTCCCTCTGCCTACCCTGCTGTGTGCGGGATACAGCGTGAAGCTAATTTAATTTAATTTTAATTTTAATATTTTCATTCGTTGTGGTACCAAGGTAAAAAGCACGGCATTGATTTCGAACACTCGACAAGCAATGCCTTGAAAATTCAGCAGCAGGTGGGAAACGGAGTATCTTAACTCTAGGTTCCCTCTGCCTACATTGCTATATGCTGAAATACATTATAAAGCTAAAAAAAATTAAACGTAATGTAAGAAATAAAAAATTAGAAAGAATTTTTTTTTGTTCAATGGATATTTTATGAAAATATAATGAAACGTTATGAACAAAGTCGACTTTTTCTTTTATTGCATGGGTGCTACGAACAAACAGGGAGGGAACTCGTAACGCTATAATAATATAAAATGCTTGTTTACAGAGAGAAGCCCTGATATTGACATTTTTCCTGTTGTCGATCATATACGTTATATTAAAATTATAGGTACTATTAAAATAAATATTCAATATTGAGATATTTGGCTGTATTTATGTATGTAATGTAAATAACTTTTTTACTTTGTATCGAAATCTTGGTATTTCAATTTACGAAAAAGTTCCAAGTAAAAATGTAATAAAGGCTGAGTTTAATATGAAATAGTGATGTTATTGCTCCTCAAATACGTTGGACACGCTCACTTATTCTTCACACTTTTATTAAATTTTCAAAATGGAAAACTTGAAAATTATATTGAATTTTTTGAAATATTAGTTCATTTTTTTCAACTTCACGCTGTATCCCTCAAGTAAAAGAGTAGGTAAAGGAAACCTATTATTAAGACACTCTAGTCTCCATTTTCCGAAAAATTATGGAGGTATTGCGTGTTGAGTGGTGGAACTCAACACCGCGCTTTGCTTTGCCTCCAGAGCGAAGAAATGAAAATGTTAAATGTTTAATTTCCTCGAGGGAATCCAACCCGCTACCTGTCCCCTTTATAGTTACACGAATCACAAACCATCTCTACAAAATTATATTTTTTTTATAATATAGATTTTATATAGAGTGACAGCTTGATGACTACTATAGAACTAAAGACAACTTGATTATTTGTTAGTAGTTGGTCAAAGTTATAAAATTAATAGTAACACTTTAAGAAGTTTCTAATTTAAATATCATAATTTACCAAATGTATGTGAACAGATTTTATGTTGTAAGACATTCACTGAAATCCCTTATTATAATATTTAGAGAACGATTTCGTAGAACTACTACTGCGTACTAATTAATATTATTTTGTTTATTCATGTATACCTTTCCGAAGGGCGCATGGGCACAAAGTGTGACTGTTCGTGACACGACTGATCGTGGGTTCGATCTCCACTCGAAAAAATGAAATATTTATTTACATTTATATTTTCATTTCTTCGCTCTGGTGTCGAGGCAAAGCGCGGCGAAAGTATTAAATATTTCATTTCCTCGACTCTGAAACGAACCCACAACCTGTCGCGTTTATATGATTATCATGTGCTATGTTCCTAAATTTATTATTTTTCTAACAATATCTTCAAAAATTACAATAAATTTCCCTACAAAAAAAAAAGTTACCGCCCAAATTACGACGTCGTGACCTTCCATGGCAACGGCCGATATATTAAAAAATAATATCTTCTTTTTATGCGCTAATTTCCTGACCCCAATCTTAGTATCTCGGCTTAAAACGTGCAGCTTATGGCTTAATGGGGCAATTTAGCGTAATAAATGCGGTCACCCGCAAGAGAACGGCCATCTTTAAGCCGCCACTTTAAACTATTTTAGATGAAAAAAATTGGCATGAACTACTAAGGCTTAAGTGGTGATAACCACTTGGAGCAATTAATTTTATTGATATATCTTACAAACAGGCCGGTCGTGGCGCAGCGGCACGAGGTGTGACTGCAAAACCGACTGGTTGTGGGTTCGATCTCCACTCGAGGAGAAGAAATATTTACTTAAATTTATATTTCCATTTCTTCGCTCTAGTGTCGAGGTTAAGCGCGGCGTTGAGTTCTGCCACTCAACACGCAATGCCTCCAGAATTCGGCAGAAAGTGGGGAACGGAGTGTCTTAACACTAGGTTCCCTCTGCCTACCCTGCTGTGTGCGGGATACAGCGTGAAGCTAATTTAATTTTTTAATTTTATCTTATAAACAATAGTATAATGTTTTTGATTATTTTAAAATGTTATTCCACGCTTAGGAAAGAAAAATACTTGTTAGAGACGTTTCCAAGAAGGCTCAAATCTTGCTAGGTTAAAAATACTTATTTTTTCTAAACAGTATTTAACAGTATAATGTTTGTTGTAATAAATTCAATATGAGAATTTTTATATAATTACTTCTATATGATTTTAATGAAATGCTTGCTTGCCAAAAGAATATAATGAGCATTTTAGTTTTATTCTATTTTAGAAATGTAGGATTTTTCGTTCTCATTTGACATTTGTAACTTTAACCATTGATTATATTGACTAATATTTTCTAAGACTAAAGTCAAAGGTACAAACAAACTTATGAAATACTGTTGAAGGGGAAGAAATAGATCCATATATATTTTTTGAGGCTTCACGCTGTATCCTGCACACAGGCTGGCCTAGATGTAACATTAAATTATCTTATACTAAACAAATCTCCTCCTCCTAATTTTAACTCCTAGTATATAACATAATTTAAACTATTTCACAGTAAAACAGAAACTTGTATAACAATAAGAACAGCATGTTATATTATTTTCTTATAAAATCACAAAAAGTTTTCATTTCGACGTTCCTAATAGAATATTTCATAATGTACATGCATCCTCCGTGACACTATGATGGAGCGGTACCAGCGAAATGAAGTAATGAAGCCGGGAAAAATTTAATAATTGTAAATTGCTTCGACAAAGATATAATAATATTTTCGACTGAATCTCCTATATGATGCTTATTATATTTAATATTTGTTCACGTTTTGTGGTAAAAACATGAAAAATAGAGTGACATAACACTATAATGTCAGTCTATTTTTCTTTTATTTTCTGTTTAAATTGTAGTATATGTTCGTAAATTATGTGATCATACATAAATATTACATAATAAATAAAAAATAAATAAATTAGCTTCGCGCTGTATCTGGCACACAGCAGGGTAGGCAGAGGGAACCTAGTGTTAAGACACTCCGTTCCCCACTTTCCGCCGAGTTCTGGAGGCATTGCGTGTTGAGTGGCAGAACTCAATGCTGCACTTTGACTCGACACCAGAGCGAAGAAATGGAAATATAAATTTAAGTAAATATTTCATCTCCTCGTGTGGGGACCGAACCTACAACCAATCGGTTTTACAGTCACACTTTGTGCCTCTGCGCCACGACTGGCCTCTAAATTACATATATGTTGTATATATGTATTATTAAATGCAAGTAAAACAACGGAAAATGAGACCGTTGTGGCGCAGGAGTGTAGAGTGTGGTTACCCACAAACTCTAATACACATAGAGATTACGGATATCTGATCTCACATACGAGACTTTTGTATTGAAAATACAAAACTTTCACTATATATGTTTTAATAATACGTGAAGCTCGATATGCTGTATATAGAACTCTATTTTAAATTATAAGCTTAATAAGAGATAAATGAACTTTGATTTTTAATGTTAAGTAATATATATTTTTGTATTATTAATATATTGTAATAGATTTTGATTATAAAATTTGAAGTTTTTGAGTCGGCCGTAGCGTAGTGGCACAAGCGTGTGACTGTAAACGGGACGGCTGTGGATTCGATTCTGTCTCGGAGGAATTAAATATTATTATTAAATATTGTCGTTTCCTCGTTAAGATAACAAGGCAGTGCGCGGCGTTCATTTTTTTTTCCTCATCTGGTAAAAAATGGGAATGGATATTAACACTAGATTCCCTCTGCCTTCAAGCTTTGAAAAAAATTGAGCTTTAAGTGGATATTAACCTCAGTTTGGCTTAAACACCAGATTACTTTCCCATAAAATTCCTATTACATTAAATAATATTTTCTTATTTAAATTGATTTCTAATAAGGTTTTTAACAGACTAAACTAAAAAATTTAACAAAATTAACCAAATTATAAAATAATTGTAGCCAGTGATTTATTTATATATTTCTACAATATAAATAAATGTAACCTAATAAATGGAATTAAACTCTTCAAAAAAATCAGCTTCACGCTGTATCCCGTACACAGCAGAGTAGACAGAGGGAACCTAGTGTTAAGACACTCTGTTCCCCACTTTCTGCCGAACTGAGTGGCAGAACTCAACGCCGATAATAACGCAGAATATAAACACACACATACTAACAACTAAATTTCAGTTTTGCAATATATTTAATATAAATCAAACATATTGTATTACAAAGTTTGAAGCTCCGATGACGATTTGAACGGATTTACTCATCGAGCATCATTATTACTACAAAATGGAGTTGTCAAATAAATAATCTATAAATAAATTGGATTCGTTCGTGTAATATAGTTATTATGGAAATAAATTGAACTACATTTTCTATTTTATATTAAGTTTTTATGTTAATTAAGTTTAATGAGATGTGTTATTGTAATATTTCTGTTAAAATGTTGATTCTCGTATGGAATAAGAAGATTTTAAATATTACCTTTAAGTTAAGATAGTTTACAATATTTATAAATATATTGAGGCCAGTCGTGGCGCAGGGGCACAAAGTAAAAAACCAACTGATTGTGGATTCGATCCCTACTCGAGGAGATGAAATATTTATTTAAATTTAAATTTCCATTTCTTCGCTCTGGTGTTGAGGCAAAGTGCGACGTTTAGTTATGTTACTCAACACGCAATGCCTCCAGAATTCGGCAGAAAGTGGGGTACGGAGTGTCTTAACACTAGGTTCCCTCTGCCTACTTGTAGATATGACCTAGACTATCTTATTAGAAGATTCTTTTTAATATATACATATGTATTCAATATATATTAATATTGTATATTAATATGTTTATCTGGGCAAACTGCGATATTATTTTTTGCCAATAAACATACGTCTCTAAATGGATGGAAATTAGATACGTTAGTAAGTATTGGTTTTGTGATTCTACGTATTTAATTATGTATCATGTTTTTTATACAAAAATATGCTTATTGCTGTAACCCGCATGAAGCAGGATAGACAGTGGAAACCTAGTGTTAAGACACTCCGCTTCCCACTTTTCACTAAACTTCAGATTTGACGTTATTGCGTATTAAGCGACAGAACTCAACGATGCGCTTTGCTTCGACACCAGAGCGAAGAAATAAAAAATATTAAATATTTCATTGCCGCAAGTGGTAATCCAACCCATAACCTACCGTGTTTACAGTGACACGCTTGTGTCCCTGCACCACGATCGGCCTAAAAATATGTTTAAATATATATATTTTTACATACTCTAACAAGCAAAAAAACAAATTTTAAACAACGAAATATTTCACAAAATACTTACCTTACATAGTTAACAAAGCAGTATTTCTAGAATAATTTAAAAATAAGCTTGGTTGCAGCTTTTCTTTTCTTTATATAAACACTTTGTTCTTTCCATTCGTAAAACGCTTTAAATCTATCCCCACTCTCAAATGGTGAATACGATGGCATCTGCTGTGTGATAAATCGTTACAGAATCTCAAAAAGTAGGTCAAAGGAACGTGACGGGGACGTCAATTAAATAGAAAATTAATTAAGATTTCTTTTTTTTGGAAATTAAAAAAAAATGTTTAAATAAAATCATATCGGTTATAAGAAGGATGTTTTGTAATAATAAATAAAGTTGACAATAGATAGTTTTTTTCTTCGAAAACGTATGATAAAACTGTCAATCTTAGCAATACTGAGAAAACAAGAATGAGGCCAGTCGTGGCGCAACGGAACTAAGTGTGACTGTAAAACCGACTGGTTGTGGGTTCGATCCCCATTCGAGGAGATGAAATATTTACTTAAATTTATATTTCCATTTCTTCGCTCTGGTATCAAGGTTAAGCGCGGCGTTGAGTTCTGCCACTCAACACTCAATGCCTCCATAATTCGGCAGAAATTAGGAAACGGAGTGTCATAACACTAGGTTCCCTCTGCCTACCCTGCTGTGTGCGAGATACAGCGTGAACCTGATTTAATTTTTAAATTTTAACTTTAATAATCTTTTATTATGACCCAATTTTATCAGAAATAGTGTTCGAAATAGCATTCTGTAGTAATATCCCCTCGATCGGGTCATAGCTCAGCATAACGAGGCTTTACTGCCCTCCCCGGCCTCGTAAATTTTGCCTACTATTCTTTTCCCTATAGGATATCCAAAATTTATTCTGTCGACACTGATAGCCACATTTATTTCACTTGTGACTTAAATTTAGTGATATTGTTGATATATTTTGATTTATACAAATGTTTTTGTGGTTTGTCTCGAATTTTCCGTATAAATTGTATTTGATATATGTAGGAAATAAAGATAAAATAATGGAATGGAGGGTATTTTGAACATTTATTTAAAGTATTTTTAGAAAACGTATAAAAATTTTAACGTACCTGGATTTGAACCCGCACCTCTTGGAAACTATCTAAGCGCTCCCACCACATATATTCCATCCCGTTTTCATATAGCGTTTAATATATTATATTGTAAGCGAATAGTTGAAAAATAGTAATATTTTACAGCAATTTCAGAAAAACTGATACGAAAAATACCTATATAAAGTAATATTAGCTATACCGCCACCTAAATCAATCAAGTTCATGCATTCTAATGAGAGATGGAAAAACACGCGTCGAACGTGAAAGAAAATTACAGTGCAATTTTCAGTAGAAAAAAAAGTCTTCATGCATACATTAAATACTCTTTCGCTGCAAAATTTCATATTTTATACGTAGATACTCTAGCCTGAAGTACGTTTACACGCTCGCTAAACCAGCTATTCTGGTGCGATCCGCATATTCTCTACAGATTGGATGAGCATGGATGTTTGTGATGAATTTTTACGGTAAAATTTTTACTTTCTAAAAATTATGATATTTGCTTCTTTTTGTGTGGACGGTATATTATATGAAGGAATAGAAAAAACAGTTTTAATAGTAAATTATTAATAGTTTAAGATCGGCTTACATGTTAGTTGCATATATTCTTTCAAATGTATTATTGATTCTTTTTTATTTTACTTAAATTTTTATTTTGTGAATACAATAAAGAATTTAATTTCTTCTATCTATCTATCTTATCGTTACTTTTTTGAAGACAGTAAAGAAAAGTTAAGATGATTAACATTTAAATAATCGAAGATACTGGAGGAAGGTCACGTAAAAAGCATTAGGCCCCCCCGGAGGGCATATATGAAGAGGTTGATGACAGTGGACGAGGCGAAAGAGGTATGTAGTCGCCACTACGCGAACCCGAGACGAGCTGGTAAAGCAAAGAACATTTAAAGTAAACAATAACCCAATATTACTTTAAAAAAAATAAAAAAAACCCCGTTGCTAGCAGAAACAGCTGAAGAACAAGTTACTTTACGCTAATTAGTAGACAAAATATATTTGTCGAGTTGTTCATAAATAAACCGTGACATTTTTATTTACGGGTACTGGGTAGGGATGGCGAAAGTGAGAAAAAACTATCGATATATCGATTTATCGATGTTTATTAAAATAGCAATATGCTATGTTCATATGTTGTGTAAAAAATATCGATATATCGGCTATGCTTTCGTTTTTAGGTTGGCCTTCGTTTTTTTAGGGTTCAAAACAATTTATGGTTTATCATTTATCGATATTGGATATTTTGTATATAACAATAAAAATTATCAACATATTAAATTAAAAATATCGATATATCGATATTTTTTCAACAAGCCTAGTGCTGGGGTCTAATTAAGACGGGGGCCGTTAGAAAGACCCCGAAATACATTAAACGTCCTTCATTAACGCAACGCCTTGACTTTCCCTGACGCTGTGAGGAAAATTGTTACTGTGTAAAAGTAAATTAATAATCTCCTCCACGGTACTAAATAGATAGATATGCTAAAGTTCCTAATGAGTCACTCGAGTTTTTTTTTTCTGTAAAGAAAAACAACGTTTACATATAATTTATTTTGATATTTTATACACAAAATTCTTATACGAATAAAATTTAAAAAACTTAGAGAATTTCAAAAATTTGTCAAAAAATTGTCTTCTTAAATTAATTTCATGTTATAGGTGAACACAGATTATAAATAGTACCTAGGTTCGAATTATTTACATTTATTTAGACAGGAGAACGAATTGAAGCGTAAAAAACGCGTTACTTCAACAATGTTTATATCATTTTATACTAAAGTGTGCGGATAATATTATTAAAAAAATAATCTCTGCGTTTCTTGTCTATGTAAACTATAACTGTGCAAAATTTCATATTCATCTTACGGCGTGATTTTCGTGAAAAGAAGTAAAATTTTTGCTATAATAATATTTAAATAATTCTAAAGTATGTCTTAAAGTATAAGCACATAAAACAACATTTATACAAAAAAATATCGAATATTTGTAAAATAAGTAAAATACTACTGACATATAATTATATGAACGGAATTGAAAAATATCACTCTGCAAATTTCTACTTAACTATCTAAGGGCTAGTTTAAAAAATAAATACAATTTTAAAAATTAAATCAAATTAAATCAGCTTCACGCTGTATCCCGCACACAGCAGGGTAGGCAGAGGGAACCTAGTGTTAAGACACTCTGTTCCCCACATTCTGCCAAATTCTGGAGGCATTGCGTGTTAAGTGGCAGAATTCAACGCCGCGCTTAACCTCGACACCAGAGCGAAGAAATGGAAATATAAATTTAAGTAAATATTTCATCTCATCGAGTGGGGATCGAACCCACAACCAGATGATTTTACAGTCACACTTCGTGCCGCTGCGCCACGGCTGGCGTCAATACTATTTATTGAACAAAAATAAATTACATCATACAATCGCTAACAAAACTATATACAAAAAGTACCAGGAAAGTTTATCAGTGCAAAAGAATTAGTTTGAAAGTCTTTCTCTTTCGTTAATTACGAACAAGTATTCCTCGCGTGTGCCTCGTGTTAGGTTTTCAGGGACGTGCGACATTCACAGATGTGGAATTTCTATATAGCGACCGCCATACAATGTATCGAGATGAACGTGAAACTCTTTTCAATATATTTTGATGTAATACTTTTATTTACTTTTGCTATATCGTTTATTTTTATTCTCAAAAAGAACAGCTTTTTCATTAATTTTGATGAAATGAGACAAATGAGAATAAAGTAACCGATAAATGAAAGTTCTTCTAAACTTCATAATTAAATATATTATGCATCATTTTTTCACTACTTAAGTCGATTAATTTTTTTTTATATTAACGTCATAGTAAAACTCAGCACAGCGTTAACTTCCACAACGCAATGTATTGAATTCGGACAGAAAGAGAAGAACATCACCTTCACCATACATCCGGCACACAGCAGAGTAGGCAGAGAGAACCTAGTGCTAAGACACTGTTTCCCAATTTCTACAGAATTCTGAAGGAAATGCTCGTTACGTGGCGCAACTTAACGTCGCATTTTACTTCAAGATCGCAATATTAAATATTTAATTTCCTCGAGTGGGGATTGAGCCCACAACTAGCCGTGTGCTCTTACGCAACGACCGGCTTCTCACACGTCTATTCGGACAGAGAGTGAATTCACTGTTCTCTTGACACTTAATAAAAAAAACTGCAAACAAAAGTTACAAATACACAAAACCTGTCGATTTACCACAAAAAAGCCCCCACAATGTCTAATCGCAAGGGAAATTGAAATAAAAAAAACCGAATACCTACATTTTATAGCCATAATAAAAGACCGTGTTAGTTCTTAAAACCGAAGAGCACCAAATTCAAAATGTACCAAGTAGTAACAAAACCATATAAACGACGGTAATCGGATTTACTTACATCTGGGCGGGATGCGGATGAAGCTGCATGAAAAACCCGAATAAAATGCTTTAAATTCATTCCAATGTTTAATGCACCATTTTAAATCTCACTTATATACCTGTTATAAGTTTGAAAAAGTTTCTAGTGATGTACAAATATGTTCTGATTTAATAAGATAAGTTCAATTTTTGATATGTAGTTTTATTTGTTTATGTTCTGTTATGGGGAACGGAGTGTCTTAATAAGAGGTTCCCTCTGCCTACCCTGCTGTGTGGGGGATACAGCGTGAAGCCGATTTTGATTTATGTTTTAAGCTTTATTTCGTATGGAATTGTTTTTCTTTGCAGGTCCTGTACTCGTATAATGCCTATAAAGTACCATAAGTTATTAAAAAAACTTTTAATTTTATCCAAAATATTATTTACTTAGAGGTTTTTTAAGAACGTTAATTATGAAAAATAAAACAAGATATTTTGTAAAAAATCCTATTTATTATACAAGTACAACTATTAATATTCGCGACTTAACAAATAATAGTTAGAATATAGCGGAAAGTGGGGATCGGAGTACCTTAGCACTAAGCTCTGCCGACCCCGCTAAATGCGGGATACAGCGTGAAGCTGAAAAAAAACCACACTATTTATAAAAAAAAAGTATTAAGCGATTAGCAAGATACAACTGGCAAAAGCTTCGGCAACGCTATAGAGAATGTGTTTGTATCCCATAAATTTCCCATTATCACGGCACCTGTCACGAGAGCCATTTGATTCAATTGTTGTATCAGATTTACAGCGAAGTAAGGCGAAGTGCTTAGGAATTTTCCTTAACCCCGTTCATTTCACCTTTCCTGTAAAAATGGTGCTCACAAAGAGAATTTAGGGCGTGTGTTTACTGCGGAGTGAGGAGCCACTTGGAAACAATGGAGCGGTTTATTTCTGGAAATACAGTTTTATTCATAGTATAGTAGGAGTAGAAATCGGATTAAATTATAAAATTTTATCCAATTTCTGACATATACATAGAAAATAAATAAGTAAAGCAGCTTCACGCTGTATCCCGCACACTGCAGGGTAGGCAGAGGGAACCTAGTGTTAAGACACTCCGTTCCCCACTTTCTGCCGTATGCTGGAGGCATTGCGTGTTGAGTGGCAGAACTCAACGCCGCCCTTGTCCTCGGCACCAGAGCGAAGAAATGGAATTATAAATTTAAGTAAATATTTTATCTCTTCGAGTGGGGATCGAACCGACAACCAGTCGGTTTACAGTCACACTTTGTGCCCCTGCGCCACGACTGGTCTCCACTTAAAATATATGTTTTTATCCAATTTCAGACATATACATAGAAATTTGTAAAAAATCATGTTCGGTTTGTCATAAGATTGTAATGAGTAAAAATTTCGAGCTATAAAGTATAAAAAAATAAATTCATCACAATTCTGTTTCACTTTGTAACCTTCGAAACTAAAAATTATTTTAACAAAACGATATACTTTTTTCTAGCTTCACGCTGTAACACGCACATAGTGGGGTAGGCAAACCCAGGTTGGGTAGACAGTGTTAAGGCACTCAGTTACCCACTTTCCACCGGAGACACTGCGTGTTGAGAGTCCGAACTAAATGCTGCGTTTTACCGTAAATATTTAATTTCCTCGAGTACAAATCGAACCCACAATCATCGGGTTACAGTTATGCGCCCGCTACGCCACGCCTGGCCTCTGACATATATCTACTTGTAAACATATAGATAATAATTTAACGAAAACCACCATTCACTTACCTAAAAGCTAAGATATAAAATATTTTGTTTGTAACGACACTTCGACGATTTGGGCCGCTTCCAAGCTATTGTCGTTCTCTGAACAAAAACAGTCTATTAACATCAGAATCTACGGCAAAACAAACGGAGCACGTGCAATGAGCTGTTACGTAAATATATCTCCTTTCTTATCTCCACTTAATGTTACCGAGAAAATGGTTTATCGATGTAAGAATTAATTTTATTATATACATTTATTTTTATTTTTTTTTCAGCTTCACGCTGTATCACGCACACAGCAGGGTAGGCTGAGGGAACCTAGTGTTAGGACACTCCGTTCCCCACTTTCCGCCGAGTTCTGGAGGCATTGCGTGTTGAGCGGCGGAACTCAACGCCCCGCTTTGCCTCGATGCCAGAGCGAAGAAATGAAAATATAAATGTAAATAAATATTTCATTTCCTCGAGTGGGGATCGAACCCACAACATATGTATATTATATAGACATTTTTCATTTTATTTTCAGCTTCACGCTGTATCCCGCATTAGAATTTTACTCCGTTCCCCATTTTCCACCGAAATCTGAAGGCACTGCGTGTTGAATGGCATTTAATTTATAAAATACATACATTTACTATTTATCTTTTTTTTAGAGGCCAGTCGTGGCGCAGGGGCACAAAGTGTGACTGTAAAATCGACTAGTTGCGGGTTTGATCCTCGCTCGAGGAAATCAAATATTTACTTAAATTTATATTTTCATTTCTTCGCTCTGGAGTCGTGGCAAAAGTGCGGCGTTGAATTCCGCCACTCAACACGCAATGCCTCCAAAATTCGGCGGAAAGTGGGGAAAGGAATATCTTAACACTAGGTTCCCTCTGCCTACCTTGCTGTGTGCAGGATACAATGTGAAGCTGATTTAATTTAATTTTACTTTTAATCTATTTCTTCATTTCTTCTTTATCAGACGGTAGAACATAATTTAAATTGGAACCTACTGGTATCATGCTCAACAAGCCCCTTCATAACTGGATATAAAAATGGATCTATAAACTTAATTTACGTTTCATCTGTAACATTTCTTCTAAGAATATATGTATATAGAAGTTAACATCAGAAAATCTATCTTCAGCATAATAACGCAGAATATTATCGCTATAACTGTCACGAACATTCCCACCCACGTCAGGTGCGTGTATTTTGATAAAGAAGAATTCTGTAGACACATAGGATGAAGATTTGTTATATTTTTACATAAAATTGTGTATTATTATATTTTGAAAACAATTTTGAGGGTATGTTGGTGCTGATGTTGATATGTTGATCGTAGGTTCGATTCTTGTTCAGGGGTTGGAAGTACTGTTTTTCTCTTCTAACAAGTCATAGCGCAGTATATTGTTTCATCATTTAAAAAAATCTTGGATTTGGGTGGTTAGGAAATGTGGAGAACAAATGTATTCTTTTCAAATAATAGCTTATATTTTATTATTGTCTTTATTTTACGTAAAGACGAAGTAAAATGTCACTCTGTTAACATCGACAATTAAAATTTCTTAATTAAAATTATATTCTATTAATTCTATTCTAATTTGAGGCCAGTTGTAGCGCAGAGCCACAAGCGTATGACTGTAATCACGATGAAAATGAAATATTATATATGTTTATTTTCTTCGCTCTGGTATAATAGGCAAAGCGCGGCGTTAAGTTGCGCCACTTAACATGCAATATCTTGAAAATTTAGTGAAAAGTGGGGACCGCACCGGTGCTAACACTAGGCTCCCTCTGCCTACACTTGATACCTGCGGAATACAGCGTGAAGCTGCTTAAAAATAGCTAACGAATAATCCATAATAATTAGACAAAAACTTTTCATATCATTTCTTTTCGTATTAGCAGTCGTGGCGCAGCGGCACAAAGTTGTTGGTTGTGGGTTCGATCCCCACTCGAGGAGATGAAATATTTACTTAAATTTATATTTCCATTTCTTCGCTCTGGTGTCGGAGCGAAGCGCTTCATTGAGTTCTGCCACTTAACACGCAATGCCTCCAGTATTCGGCAGAAAGTGGGGAACGCAGTGTCTTACACTAGGTTCCCTCTGCCTACCCTGCTGTGTGCGGGATATAGCGTGAAGCTGCTTAAAAATAGCTAACGAATAATCCGTAATAATTACATAAAAACTTTTCATATTATAAAATATTTCACAACGCAGCAAAACTACAAAATATAGCAAAACTTTCATAATTTAACAGAAACAACCAAACAGAATTGTAAATGTTATTTAATTAGTGTAAACTACTCCGGATCTGGATTCTGATCCGCATTGCACTGTTAACTTATGAAATAAATTGTGTATTTTAAAATATTTCATATTAAACAAATATTTCATATATCTAACTAACTTTGCTGTAAATTTACATATATCACTCGATATAAAATCAGTGGATGTGTGGTGTTTGTGGAGAATAACTAATATTTATTTTCACTTTAGGTATACTACGTGACACCAGAGCGAAGAAATGGAAATATAAATGAAAATAAATATTTAATTTCCTCGAGTGGGCATCGAATCCACAATCAACCGATTTTACAGTCACACCCCTGCGCCGCAACTGGCCTCTAAAAAGAAATAGACTAATAGTAAAAATACATGTATTTTATAAATTAAATGCCACTCAACACATTAAACGAATATTTTATACATCATAAAATCAGTGGATATGTGGTGTTTGTTGAGAATAACTGATATTATTAAGGCCAGTCGTGGCGCAGGGGCACAAAGTGTGACTGCAAAACCAACCTGTTATGTGAGTTCACCACTCAACACGCAATGCCTCCAGATTTCGGCGGAAAGTGGGGAATGGAATGATTTAACACTAACTAGGTTCCTTCTGCCTAACCCGATGTGCGCGGGATACAGTGTGAAGCTGATTTAATTTTTTTTTTTATTTTTACTTTAGGTAGTGGTACACTATTGTATTAAGTGGTGGATATCAACATCGCACTGTATAATTGTTTTCTAGTAATCTAATACTCTTACACACTTAAAAGCCATTATATATAAAGAACAAAACAGGCTATTACAAACGTATATTCGAATGCTGTGCTTATGGTATACTTATCTTCTTCCTCGATTTTTCCAACTATAGTTGTGGGTTGCAAAAGTAATTTATTAAAATGTTTATATTTTAATAAATTACCATGGTGTCATTTATGACCATTTTAATAATATAAATCAAATGTTAAACAACCAAAAATACCGTGTACTTAATTTTAAACCCTAAAAACCCATGTTTCACTCAAATTTCCACTCCCACGGGAACCAATCACCAGACCGGAGAGCGGTTCTATTGAGAATTGCCGCTAGAAGGCTTGACGCTGTTATAAAGTCTAAACGACTCCGGCCATACAGTACCCGATACATCACAACGACGTGAACGGTGATATTGCTAACTCAATAACAAACTCAAAATATTTTACACCTCAAAGAGAATTTCAAAGAGAATGCTAGTTTCCTCTTAATATTTGTATATTGCAAGTTTTGCTGCAGGCACTCTCTCGTATCTCTAGATTTGGATAAATTGGTAAAATGATGTTCTATATTAATATAGAGGCCGGGCCGGTGTGACTGCAAAACCGACTGGTTGTGGGTTCGATCCCCACTCGAGGAGATGAAATATTTACTTAAATTTATATTTCCATTTCTTCGCTCTGGTGTCGAGGTTAAGCGCGGCGTTGAGTTCTGCCACTCAACACGCAATGCCTCCAGAATTCGGCAGAAAGTGGGGAACGGAGTGTCTTAACATTAGGTTCCCTCTGCCTACCCTGCTGTGTGCGGGATGAAGCTAATTTATTTATATTAATATTCCAAACTTTCATATTTAATTTTCTATGGGAATTGAAACCATATACAACCTTTGAGGCCGTCTTAGCGCAGTGGCATAAGGATATGACTGTAATACGACGGTTGTGGGTACCCTACTCGTGTTAATAAATTATTATTTATTAATATTTTCATTTTTTCGCTCTCGAACTAAGGAAAACGCCTCGAAAAATTCGGTGAAAAGTGAAGAAAGGAATGTCTTAACACTAGATTTTTTCTGCCTGCCCTGCTGTTGCGGGATCCACCGAAGGTGTTTTTTTTAGTATAATAAAGGGATTAATGCAACGTAGATAAGTAGTGTAAATACACTGCGATTGGTGGATGTAATTGCTATCGCCAATTCAAGTTTTATCGTTTCATCTCTTAGTTTAGACGGAATTACATAAGATAACTGATCCAAAGATAATCTAAGACAATCAAAAAAGGGTTAAAATTAAAAATTTAGAATCATGCAAAATTCACGTGGTATACCGTTCGCACGAACCATTTAAGCCAATAAATTTAACCATTACCCGTGTCCAAGCGCGGCCGCCATACGCCATAAACCGTTTTAGAAAGGGCGTGTCGCTTTGAAATCTCGTTACACTTTTTTGGTGAAGACAGAAATGATATTAATTTTGTATAATTGGCCCATTACAGAACGGTTGGGCGGCGCTGTGTTCCCCCGTAACGGGATATTAACGGAATTATTGTGTATTCTATAGAAAAAATTATAGACTTGTGTAGATTTAATTATAATAATATTATGTGTTCGTCGTCGATAGAGGGTCTTACTGCGAATATGGCGGTTTCGGGTAGGATTCCACTAAATGAATTATTTTACCTTTCCTCTACAACACTGGTGCCCAACCAGTGGTCCGCAGAAACCTAAATATGGTCCGCGAACGATTTTAATTTTATGACTGAAGATGGTGGGGCGAAGTTTCTGTTTGATTATCACAGTAAATTTTTACTTACTTACATGCATAGTGGTCCCTGCTAAGAATGATATAAAAGTGGTCCTTGATCAAGAAAAGGTTGGGAACCCTTGCTATACAATGAAGTAAAAAAAGTATCAAACTAAGAAAATGTGTACAATTATTTTAATCTTAAAGTAAGAAACAAAAAAGACATGCATACTGACAGTCCACGACTTTAAAACCACCAATTCACCGAAATGCTTTTAATTTTCTATTTTTAAACAAACATAACAAACTGTACGTACATTTTAATCATGAAAAGTAATTTTTCACGTACATATACACTTTCATATACCTACTTCAAACATAGTAGTTTTTTTTTGTGTGTATTATTTCATTTTTCCACATCTGAATATGCTTGTAACAGTGCACAGTACACACAGACGGAAAATATTAATATTATTTGATAGGAACTATTTGAAATAAAAAAAAAATTGCTGTGAAAGTAAAAGCGATTGGCAAATATCGTACCGTCCATGCCGACGGCAATAAACCAAATGTACCAAATGTATTCATTTGGTTAGGTGTTTTTTTTTGTAGCTTCACATTCATTTAATACAAAGAGACTGATTGATTCTATCTATGGTGGAATACATTTTTTTATTATTTCAATGAATATATATTCATACTTCTTTTGGCAGATTGGAAGAAATTTTCGATTATTCTATTCACATTCTTTTTTAAATAACACAAGGAAAAGTGTAAAATATAATCATATAAAATAACACTCCATGCTATCCCTTAACTGTAACGCCATATTGAAAATACTATTTAAAATAAAAAAAAAACAAATTCCATATAGATACAGTACAAACTCACCGCGTTTCAAAGTCAAAGCAGTAAAAATATTTTTTAAAATCGTACAAACCTCACGCTTCAACCGAACACAGCAAACAAATCTACTCTTTTGACTTACCCGTAACTGGGTTATTATTTACATTTCGGCTCCCGTATCATCTATGTGAACGTATGGCAAATATTGAATAGTAAATAATAATAAAACTCGATTCGAAATAATATTTTCAAAGCGGATTTTTTTTTAGTATAATAAAGGTATTAATGCAACGTAGATAAGTAGTGTAAAGGCACTGCGATTGGTGGATGTAATTGCTGTCGAAAATTCAAATTTTATCGTTTCATCTCTTGGTTTAGACGGAATTACATAAGATAACTTACAGATCTAAAAATAAACTAAGATAATAAAAAAAGAGTTAAAATTCAAAATTTAGAAACATGAAAACGATGACGGTAACTGGGTTATTATTTACATTTCGGCTCCCGTATCATCTATGTGAACGTATGGCAAATATTGAATAGTAAATAATAATAAAACTCGATTCGAAATAATATTTTGGCAGCAAAAACCCTATATATATAATGGAAAAATGGATTATAGCTGATCGAAATTTAACGAGCGCATCAACTATGCATAGAGAGATGGTAAGCCGTTGTGTGTACAAGGTAATTTGAATAAATAAATAACATCTACGACTGCGTGTGTCTAATATTGGTAAGTTCTCGGCTTACGATAATACAAAATCAATACAGTGAGCTCCAATTAATAGGGACGGCTATGGCAACGTTTTCGTGATAGTCTACCTTGCACACTTCAAATATTACCCATACAGAAATGTTGGGTTTATTCTACATGGGTAGGATTTGAACTATCGACTGTTGTTTCTGATCTATTGCTTGTCTTCGCCATTTATGTATATATCATCCCACAATACACACAGCAGGGTAGTCAGAGGGAACCTAGTGTTAAAACACTCCGTTCCCTACTTTCTGTCGAATTCAGGAGGCATTGCGTATTGAGTGGTATAATTCAACGCTGCGCTTTATATTTAATATAAATTTAAATATTTTTTTAATATTAATATAAATAAATATTTCATCTCCTCGAGTCGGGATCGAACCCACAACCTGTCACTTTGTGCCCCTGCACCACGACTGGCCTCAGTTAGGTTTATGTATATATTACTTTGTTATATGCCGCACAAACATTAATTTCTTTACTTTTCGTCTTTTTCTATGAAATTAAAATACTGTTATACGCTTACGGAATACTTGTGTTATTCCTTTTTCGCTTTCTCCGATCGCTTTTTCCGATCTCATCAGTTTATATAAAACCATCTGAAGGCTTAATACATGACTTTCTTTCAATAATTTATATTTTGTTTACGAAAATCTACCAAAGTTTCGATGCGTGTTTTTTTTTCACTGGCTTCGAAGTAAATAGATTTCTTTTTTCATATTTATATTTATACTAGAGGGCGCGCGCGGCTTCGCCCGCTTATTAGAAGTGAATTCTAAAAAAACCACGAAACACGTGTTCAATAAAATATTTTTAACAGTTTAAATTTTTATAAAAATCGGTGGCAATTTAAAGATTTTTCCATATAAACTTTCAACCCCTTATTTGAACCCTTAGGGGGTGAATTGGGTGAATTCTTAAAAACCATGAAACACGTGTTCAATGAAATATTTTTAAGAGTCTGAATTTCAAATTTTATAAAAATCGGTACAGATTATTTTTTTTTTCCATACAAACTTTCAACCCCTATTTCATCCCTTTAGGGTTAAAATTTTTCAAATTCCCTTCTTAGTGGATGTCCAGAATATGAAAATAAACATCTGCCCAAATCTACCATCAGCGGTTACGGCTCTGCGTGCGTCTTACCTCAGTCAGTCAGCACACGTCCTTTTATATATATAGATTTATAAATTTATATTTTATATTTTTTAAACCCTCCAAAAATTCCGCGAAAAGTGGGAAACAGAGTGCGGAATACAGCGTGTAAGCTGATTATTTTTTTTATTTAATTCTGATCAAAGGGAATCTGAACAAGTGAACACGTGTGCAAATACACGAAATCGTGAAATTAAAAACTGTTATCCAAATTTATCCGTTCAGCTGGAAGTGAACGAACATTAATTAGTGGAAAATATGTTTGCGAATTAATCTCTCGACAACCTATCGATTACTTTTATATGGAAAACATACGAGTATCGATTTTAAATATTACCTATACAATGTAATAAGATATTTTAAAAAAAATCAGCTTCACGCTGTATCCCGTACACAGCAGGGTAGGCAGAGGGAACCTAGTGTTAAGACACTCCGTTCCCCACTTTCTGTCGAATGAGAATAAGATTGATTTGTTATTTTTTAGAAAATATATAAAAATTTTAATGTAGCGGATATTTTATGTTTTCTTAAAAGAATTTTTCTTTTCTCAGTGCGGAAAAACAGTTAGAAATTGTAAAAAATATTTACTGAGACATTTTGAAAGTGGTATTGTGTATTGTGTTTTAGTGTGTTATATCCACACTTAGGAAAGAAAAATACTTTAGAGAACATTCAAAATTTTTATACGTTTTCTAAATAAGTATATTTACTTAGTTTCTAAAATATACATAAACCAGCTCAGTAGAGAGATCGAGTGTAGGATACGCGTTTTGCTGAATTGCAAACCACCTAAAGATTTTTTTCACGCTGTTATCGCACATAGCAGGGTAGGTAGAGGGAACTTAGTGTTAAGACACTCCGCTCCCTAGTTCCCGGCCAATACTGTATTGCGTGTTGAGGGAGAACTCAACGCTACCCTTTGCCTTATCGCCAGAGCGAAAGAATAAAATATTCAATATTTCATTTCTTCGAATGGGAATCGAACCCACAACCTGTCGCGTTTACAATTTACAGACACGCTCTTGCGCTAGGACTGGCTTATTTTGACGAAATTTAATGTCACACTTTATCTAAATGGTCAGCCACACCTCTACATTTATTCAAATGACATTTGGACCTACAATTACAGTGTCTATATTTGTATGTAGTTAAATATAGTACTAAATGTACCGTGACAACTTTTAACTTGTACAATAAATAGAATATATGTATGTGATATTGATATTTGATGTTTTCAAAATAAATTAGATATATTAAAACGTATAGGTATGTATAAAACTGTACCTCGCGATAGATTGTGGGTTCAATTCCCACTCCAGGTAGTGAAATATTTATAATAATATTATCTTCTTCACTCTGCTTCAAAGCTTGATTTAAAGCTCGGCGTTGAGTTCTGCCACTTAAAACGCAACGCCTCCAGAATTCGGCGGAGAGTGGGGAGGGGTAGACTGAAACTCCGCTCACTACTGTGCGAAGCTGAAAAAAAAATAGAACGTAGACTAATACAGTTAGTTCATCCAGCAGTATTAAATCTCAAAGTAAAACAGAAAAATATTAATCAAAAAATTCGCAATAACAAACAGTCTATGCCAGACAGTAATTTAATAATAGAAAATCGAACCAGAAAACATAACCAAAGTGAACTGGCAGGAAGCAAATGAAGCACACAAAATAAAACGCGAGTTCGCCTGTACATAATACAAAATCGATACAGTAAGCCCCAATTAATCATAGATGGGAGTTTTTCCGATGCAAGCTTTTTAGTGGGAACGTAATTCTTTGTATTGTGGATTGGGGATGCTGTGTTTTTTCTACCTTTAAAACAGAGAGAGAGATTTTTTATGTTTTTTTGTTTATTATTTTCATTTCGAATATTATATGTAATTGTGTACGAAATTGGATGGTTCATGAATATATCACGTTGATTATTGATAAAAATTTTGGTTATCTGCTACATTCTTATCGGCTTGGTTCTAAAGAATGGAAAAATTATAAAGTCAGCTTCACGCTGTACCCCTCTGAATACAGAGCAGGATAGGCAGAAGGAACCTAGAGTTAAGACACCCCACATTCCGCCGATTTTTTGGAGGCATTGCGTGCTGAGTAGCTAAACTCAACGTCGAACCTTGGTGCCAGAGCGACGAAATGAAAATTATTATTAAAAAACAATTCATTCCCCTCGAGTGAGTATCGAATCCACAACCGCCACGTTACAGTTACACCATTGTACCATTGCGCCACGACAAAAAAATAAAATAACGATAATTACGATCTTGGTTGATTTAAAAAAGAAACAAGAGTGTCCGATAAACTCTATTTTTATTGAGTGAAGAATTACAAAATCGCCGAGGAAATGTTTTAAAGACTGTTGGAAAGTTTCGCCGTCTCATTCGAACTGAAGATTTATCTTTAAAATAACGGCATCGCTAATGTAGAACTCCAATTCGTTTTTTGCAATTCGTCTTGCAACTTTTATTTTGCGTCAGAAATGAGAGGGCTGAAACTTAATGATCCTAACTAAATTTATACTAATATTGAAAATTACGATGCATTTTTTTACTTTTGATACTTTAAACAAATATTTTCTTTATTTCGATTTTCGTATTTTATAAGGAAACAACTCTTTTAGAATCACTTTGTTGTCCGTCTGTAAAGATCATTTATTGCGATATTAAGGTTACTTTGAGCATAGAAAAAATTTGCTTCTAAATCAACGCAATTAAAATATCATCATTTATCAAAATCACTTAGTTAGCTAACTCAGTATAATTTTTGTTGAATTTTGTATGAAATTTGCGACATAATTAAAATCTATAAGGGATTTCCCGTGGACCTACAATTGTGAAATTTGGCACGACATGAAAAAAAATTCTTACAAACGTATATTTTTACTTAATTTGATACAAAATAAATGTTCAATTGTTCAAATTCATACACCCGGAAACTTAAGCTTGTCTGTTTTTTATAAGTCTTACTTCCCGTTGATATACCAAACTGAACTTCTTGAAAAGTATTTGCAATTGTGAAGTAATAGTGCAAAATTGCAGATTTAAGATCATAGAATAAGATGTTTGTACTAAAAAGATGAATGTTTTTATTTCCCTATGAACAAAATATGTAAAAAAAATATTTATAATAACAAAAATCCCGACTGCATAAAACTAAAAAGAAAATAAACAAGCCCAACAGTTTATGGTAAAGACTTTATTGATTGAAGAATTACTTATAGGTCCCGACTGTTAATCCTAATAAACTATTGGGCTTGTTTATTCTTTTTTTAGTTTTATGCAGTCGTGGTTTTTATTTTTATATATTTTTTTTATTTTTCACTTTTTTGTTAGGATTCATTATAATAATCATGATATACCTTTTTGAAATCCTCGTATTAAGCTCTTGAATTTGAAACCCATATTGTGGTATTCGAAACTATTTTTTTTTTCATTAAGTCCAATGGGTCCTACAGCCGCCATGATTGTTTTTTTTACCGTCACCTACCTAAGAACACATGGGCTGCTAATACAAATCTAACGATATCTCAATTATGTAAATCCGTTCAGCGGTTCTGGAGATATGAGGTAATAAAGAATATTACATACATACAAGATACATGCGAAAAACACAGCCCTTTCTTAGCAGTCGGGAATAAGGCCACGAATGTGATGTATTACTTGATTTTATCCAGCTGCTCCCCGTTTCGCGGAAGTATGTATGTAATATATTGGCAAAATAGACTACGCAAAATTCTTATCACTTTTGAGTAATAATTACGGGGAATGCGAAATGTTATTTATTTTCGTTCGCCATTTATGAAATGCAACCGCGCCGCCCGTTTTTAATTGTAAATTCCAATTATACTGTAATAATATACAGTGATTATTATCAGAACTGATAAACAACAATTTACTTCGCATTAATTGGTGGACATTTTTCCACAAAAACCGCAACAAATTGTTGTCGAATTTTCGCGGGGAACCAATACTTCGCGCACTCCGCGACCGGACTCTACATTATATATATTTTATATACAAAAATATATCATGATATGTATTGTTTTACAATCTGTCATTTTTGTTATTGTATGTCCCATACAAATGTTACTCAACGCTCTTATAAATATTTTGATTTTAAATATATATTTTTTCAATTTCGGGGAATGCAGAGTATATTTTCTTCAATCTCTGGAAATAACTGAATTGTTTCTTTTTAATTTTTTCCGTAACAGTGTTGTATTGATAATTATTTAATAAAATCTAACAAAATGTGACAATCATGTTTCACTAGAATACATAATGCTACATGCTTATATAGGCTTTGATTTGTAATCTTAGTTAAATAATTTTGAATTTAAATTTTTTTCAGCTTCACGGACATATCATAATCAGAGTAAGCAGAGGGAATCTGAGAAACTAGTGTTAAGGCACTCTGTTTCCATGACTTACGTTTCCCACTTTCTAATGAATTCTGGAGGCATGTCGTGTTGAGTGGCGGAACAATGCCAAAAAATGAAAATATAATAAATTTTCTCGAGTAAGAATCGAACCCACAACCTGTCGTGTTTACAGTCTCTATGCCACGACTAGCCTCTTCTTTTATAATATTATAAACTACACGAAGCTTAGAAATTGTGTATAACGATTATTTTGACTACCATTCTTTAAAGGAAAAATGACATTCGCGTCTCACCCCGGTGTGAATAAATTTTAATTTTTAATGTAAACTGCAGATATTACGTAAACTTTTTAACTCAATAAAAAAGTTAATGGGCGTCGAGAGGCTACTTCAACCCTTAGTGTGACTGCTTTAGACTAAAATGATCCTTTAAAGCTAAACGTGGTTAAAATGTTATAATTATTATTATGTTTTTACCAAATGTCACTCAGGCGGTGTAGGTGAGGTGAAAATAAAAATATAATTTTCCATTAGATCCTTTATTTATATAATTTATACGAGACAAAAGTATATAATAAGGAATGTAGACAGTATATATTTAATATACAACAAATGCTAAATTTAATTTTATAAAATAATGCAAAGTTGAAATGGTAGCTTTTGTGGCACGGCAGCACTTCTGATTGTGACCGCGACGGCATGAGGGTTCTATTCCCATTGCTCAAAACTGCACCACGACGGACTCTAAAAATAATATATACGTATAAAAGTAAATTAAATTAGCTCCACGCTGTATCCCGCACACAGCAAGGTAGGCAGAGGGAACCTAGGTATAAGACACTCCGTTCCCCACTTTCTGCCGAATTCTGGAGGCGTGTCGAGTGGCAGAACTCAACTCCGCGCTTAACCTCGACTTGAAATATTTTATCTCCTCGAGTGGGGATCGAACCCACAGCCAGCCTTAATTTTCCTTATCTCAGTGAAAGTCAGTAGAGTAGAGTAAAAGGAGTGTGTCGGGATGTCCACCGGTTTATTAACGTCCGCCATATTGTAATTCTGTCCCATGCGGGTTTCAAACTACGTTTGATATAAAATGTTTTATAAAAGAAACTGAAACTTTTTTTAACTTGAAGCTTTATTGTTTTAAGTGAAATAAAATGGCTAATAAATTGGTGAGATCGATTTGTGGCGTTAATTAAAAAATATATTAATTTTGAAGCTGTTATAATTATTTAACTTAAGAAGTGCTTCACTTTTCGCGATTAAACATGTTATTTGAGTATATATTTCTGAAATGCGAATATGCATGTTTTTTTTTATCTTTACACTGTATCCCGCACAGAAGGATAGGCAGAGGGAAACTAGTGTTAAGACACTCCGTTCCCCATTTTCCCACCGAATTCTGGAGGTATTGCGTGCTGAGTGGCAAACTCAACCCCTTTATTAAATATTTAATTTCCTGGAGTGGGAATCAAACCCAGACCTTTGTGCTCATGTGCAGAAGCACAAAACACAACTGGCCTCCTAAGAATATGAACATATAAAAAATATACTTCTATAAATATGACTTCTCAACGCCTCAATCAAAAAAAATATTTTTAATTCAATACAGTTTATTTACAAAGCACGAAGTATATACGTATGTTTGTACATATATATGTATATATACATACATACAACATCAAATAAGCACGTCCATATATATATATCCAAATACTGCACTATCCAGCGTCCATCCATTGAGATGAATCTCTGTGACATACAATATAATGCTAACAATTTCACATTCACATTTTACTGCCCATAAAAAATATCAGCCTATATTTTATAGCGGCACTGGAGTTTTGACTTTTTATTTTATTTCGCCCGCCTCAGTGGTTCGGTTGTGTCGGATAAACGGACTGGACGTTTCGGTAATGATGTCGTTTAACATAATCCTTTATTACAACGTACTGCTATTTAACATATATATGTATATATATATTTGTATATAAAAATATAGAGGCTTGTCGGCAGGGGGCACAAAGTGTGGCTACAAAATCGACCGGTTGTGGGTTTGATATATTTTCATTTCTTCACCCTGGTGTCGAAGCAAAGCGCGGCATTGAGTTCCGCCACTGAACACGCAATGCCCCCAGGACTTGGCGGAAAGTGTGGAACAGAGTGTCTTAACACTAGGTTTCCTCTGCCTACCCTGCTGTGTACGGGACACAGCGTAAAGCTAAGTTTTAATTATTTTTTTTTAATATAAAAATATCTTTGGAATATCAGGTTTTGTTTTTATTTAGAGCCTATTCCTAATGTTAAATCTTTTGCCTTGGTACCAGAACGAAGATATGAAAATATAAATTTAAATTAATATTTCATTTCCTCATGTGAGCATCGAACACACAACCAGGCGTGTTGACACACACACTTTGTACCCTTGCACCACGATTGGCATCAGTCTACTAATATTCTTTAAATAATATAAGTACGTAGTATAGGTACGTGTACAATAAGAAGTCATGAGGCATTATTAGATAAAACAATATTATTATATTCCATTATTGTTATTAAATAAAAAACATACACTAGTTTCAGTAACTTATTTCGAACAGAAATTGGCTGAAATAAATTGGCTGGGTAACGAAAATGTCTCAATGGGAACGAAGTTGTCTCAACATCATTTTACAGTAATATTCTTAGTTATTTTAATTCATACCGACGAACTTCAGCTTAGCAGAATCAAATTTTATTAAATATATAGTAAATATACAGGGTGGAAGTGTAAGCACCACTTTAAATGAAACCAGTTTTAACAACTCTATAAAAGCTTAATATAAATTAGAAAAAAAAAAATCCAAAAATGAAAAAGTTATTTTTTCAAACAAAATAAATAATAAAATTGTAATTTTAAAATAAAACGCCATTTGTAAGGACGACGCACGCACACATAAACCTATCAAAGGAACACCGCCGCACACGGCTCATACCGAAATCGAGTCGTAGGTATTGGTGATAAAGTTCAAAGTTGTTTAACCTTTAGTAGTGTTTATGTAATTGGGATCTATACGTAATCGCGTCACACGAAATACAGGTATGGATAAAAATCGTGAAATGAAAAAAAATCCTACGTCCAAACTGTTGAGGCATCTTGATTAATTTCTTTAGGTATAGGTTTGAAATATTTTAACCTATATGCTGTTTCCGTAAAAGGAGCGCTGCCTCTTCCACCCTGTATAAGAAATTATGAGGCCAGTCGTAGCGCAGAGGCACAAAGTGTGATTTACAGTCGCACTTTGTGCATCTCCTCTTCTTTGTGCCCTCCTCAATCGACTGGTTGTGGATTCGATCCCCACTCGAGGAAATGAAAGATTTATTTACATTTATATTTTCATTTCTTCGCTCTGATGTCGAGGCAAAGCGCGGCATTGAGTTCCGCCACTTAACACGCAATGCCTAGACAAGCCGGCGGAGTGTGGGGAACGGAGTGTCTTAACACTAGATTCCCTCTGCCTACCTTGTTATATGCAGAATACAGCGTGAAACTGATTTAATTAAATTTTAATTTTTATAAGAAATTATCAATGAACGATACACGCATTTTCACGTTACACAATATCTATACAAAGAGAAAACGTGATATAAAACATCGCGTGCGTGATTAAGCCGCGGCATTGTTCGTTCCGTACCGGCCGAATTCGTGGTAACTGTAGGTACCGCGAAACATATAGGCTCAAAGGCTTTTCATACAAAAATATTAAACACAATTATCGTCCTTATTCCATTGTAATAAAGATTAAAATGCTTTGTTTGATATATTTTTCGCACGATCGTATCCCCTATTATTGACATGTGTATAGCATAGTTAATTACTGAACCATTATGCTCTATTTTATTCGGAAATGTAATTTATTCGAACCTTCGTCATTTTGAATAATGAACTTTGATTGTATTGAAGGCTGCGTCTTACTTGTTAAGGTGTTTCATATGCAATGGGCGGTTCGCGTCTGTTGCTTGTGTATATCGAATTATCTTTATTAACTAGCTAATACTAAATTATGGAGGTCAGTCGTGGCGCAGGGGTACAGAGTGTGACTGTAAAATCGATTGGTTGTGGGTTCGATCCTCGCTCGAGGAAATGCAATATTTATTTTAATTAATATTTTAATTTCTTCGTTTTGGTGTCAAGGCAAAAGGCGTCGTTGAGTTCCGTCACTCTACACGTGGTGTCTGCAGAACTCGGCGGAAAGTGGGGAACGGAGTGTCTTAACACTAGGTTCCCTCTGCCTACCCTGCAGTGTGCGGGATATAGCGTGAAGCTGATTTGATTTTAGATACATAGTAGGTATATTTGTAAGTTTGTTTCTTTGTTTTGAATTGTACTTGGCTATGTACTAATTAAGCGGATATAATAATTAATTTTAATTGGTTAGTTATTAGTTTTAGATGTCAGTCGTAGCGCAGGGGTACAAGCATTTAGTTTTGAATGTTAGGTTGTGGATTCGATTTCATTCGAGGAAAATGAATTGTGTAATATTTTAATTTCTTGGCTCTTGAGTCGAAGCAAAACGCGGCTTTGAGTTCCGCCGCCACTCAACACAATATTTCTATAGAATTCGGCAAGGAAGCGCAGTGTCTTAATACTACGCTCTCTCTGCCTACCCCGTTACCAGCCAGAAACAGCGTGCTAAAAAAATAGTTTGATAAAACCAACAGCACGATAATGTACATACACAATTTAGTAAATCAGCTTCACGCTGTATCCCGCACACAGCAGGGTAGGCAGAGGGAACCTAGTGTTAAGACACTCCGTTCCCCACTTTCTGCCGAATTCTGGAGGCATTGCGTGTTGAGTGGCAGAACTCAACGCCGCGCTTTGCCTCGACACCAGGGCGAAGAAATGGGAATATAAATTTTAAGTAAATATTTCTCCTCTAGTGTGGATCGAACTCACAACCAGTTGGATTTACAGTCACACTTTGTACCATTGCGCCACGACTGGCCTCATAATATACATATATATACAATTATATACAATACGTTAGTGTAATTAATAGTTATACAAGTAACGGTGTCGTATCACAATGTTATTAACGTTATCCACTAATGGCGTGACTCCCATTACAGTGCTTTGTCTTATGTATAATTAAATTATTTAACTGATATTCTACATTATGGATTATCATATATCAGCTCAAAGTAGATTTTCAAGAGATTTTTTTTTAGCTTCACGCTGTATCCCACACACCAGGGTAGGAAGAATTAAGTCACTCCGTTCCCCATTTTCCACTGAATTCTGGAGGCGTAATGTGTTGAGTAAACTCAACGCCGCGATTGGCCTCGACACCAGGGCGAAGGAATGAAAATATTAAATATTTAATAGCCTAAAGTAGGTATCGAACCCACAACTTGTCGCGTTTTCAATAAAAAATTTGAGCCCATGCGCCACGATTGGCCTCCAAACGTAATAATATTCCTTTGTCTTTTTGCTGAAGCCATTGGCTTCAGTGGCGCAGTGTGCCAGCGTCTGGCTATAAACATGATGGTTGTGAGCTCGATTCATGTTCGGGGTAACGAATTATTACTTACAGAGAGGTGAAACCCTGTCTCAAAATTATCTATTTTTCAATAAAACAAAGGAATAAGGAACAGAATCTACATAAAACCTTTAAAAGACTTACCTTTATGTATGGGTATAAAAGAAAAAATATTTTCTCCAATGCCTTCAAATCCTTATAAGCTTTAACCAAGACGAACGTTCGAGATCTTTCCATATATATATATATACAAGATCTAAAGCAAAACAAGCAAAATTCGTTCTAAGTGCAATGTCCTAGTGAATTTGGCGTTCACCACCAAACAGTCTTCACACTTTCACAAATAAATAAACTTCCAAACTTCCTATTGTGGGGGAACCGAAACTTCTTCTTTTAATTTAATACCACACCTAAGTCCGAGTAGTCGAGTAGGTTCTAACCTACTTTGGTCTGTCCGTAATATTATGTACTACTATTTATTTTGTATTTTTCAATCTCTGTACGTTTTTGGAAAAGAGAAATTAAATTTAAATACTTTAAAAATATATTATTTCTTTATGAAATACTATGGGTTCATGTATTGCTAGGAATGGTAAATGCTTAGGTATATTTCAATATATTTTATCATTTAGTTGTTTTTTTTACAATATCACAAATATTATGTAATATGAAATCTCTTGCTAAATTACTACTTTTAAAAGATTTTATTCTCTTTATTAAATTATTTTTCTTTTTTTTAGTTTTACTCTGTATACCACATATAGCAGGGTAGGCAGAGGGAACTTAGTGCACTCCATTCCCTAATTTCTACCGATTTATGAGATATTATTGCGTGTTCAATGGCGGAATTCAACGCCGCGTGCGCCGTTTTACCATGTTACCAGACCTACGATATAAAAATATCAAAGAATAAAAAATACAGCCGCGTTTACTGTGACATACTGTAGCACTGCGCCACGACGGCCTAAATTTTACTTCACTTTTCAAATATCAAACAAAATCTAATAAATTTAATTTTATTCTATGAACAGGTCGCAACCACGCGGTTGCCGCTGCCGACGTTCTCGCCGCGCGCCGTGCTGATGTACAGCGCGGCGGTGGGCGGCGAGGGCGTGGCGCTTCAGCTGCGGGAGGCGACTCCAGCAGAGATTGATGAGAGGCTGGCCATAGCCTGCCACGAGCCTGAACTGCTGGCTGACCTGCTCCACGCTGCTGCTGATATTGGTTAGTACTCCTCTTATAGTTAGTTAATAGTTATTTTTATCGTTTCTAATTGTGTTATTTGACATTTAGGTAAGAATAATATTTTTTTTTGGAAAACGTATAAGAATTTGAACTAGCATCTGTTTTGTAAATTTCACGAAACGTAACCCAGAACTCCGTTTAAAAAAATAAAGAACATCGATACATCGATAACATCATACTATAAAATGAAAAGTAAATAAAAAATTTTGTTTGTTGAAATTGTCAAAGGCATTTCACCAATTAAATTGCAACTCAAGACTAAAATATGCAAGATACACTAAATAGATAGCAAAAACCGAGTACCATTTAGCATAATACAACATAGAACACGCCTCGGGGGAAGAGTGCTGTCAACAGAATTGGCATTCGGTCGAAGCGAAGCTAACTTGTTTTATTTGACGACGCAAGAATGAGGAGTATTCTTGCTGGAGGGTATGTCGCCCGTTTTGAAATTCAAATATGAAATTTTGCATTCGAAACTGGATTCGAACATCGCGTTTGGACGACATTACCATTTACTATGGCCGTTGGGACATACTATCATTTTTATTGTTAACTAGGTTTTTACTTGTGTTGTTACAGCGAGTCGGTGGCCGCAGTATGGTGCTTTTGAATTTCAAACTCTAATATGTCCCCGTAGTACTATTAGAATATACGGCTTGTATTTTAAAAGAATTGTTTTAGGAAAAATTTATATCTAAGTTAGTTTATAAATAATATGTTTTGTTTTGTTAATGTGTTTGCAACACATCTCTTGTATATTTTTTAAGTAACCACATAGAATCAAGAGATGAATAAAATTTCACTTTTTCATACACACAGTGACTTTCACAGCTCCACGCCTTTTCTTTATTTAGATAGATATTCAAAACGATACAAAAATGGACATTCCTTGTGTAAAGCGCAGCGTTGGGCTCCGCCACTCAACACGCAGTGTCTCAAATTCGGGTGGAAAGCGGAAAACTGAGGTTTTTAATACTATCTTTGTCTCTACATTTGCTTTATGCGACATTGCGCTTAACATTTTATGTAGCATATATGAGTGCAGCAGGATATACAAATCCATTGTTGAGATGAAAAACAAAATGAAACTGATAAACGGTTAAATATCATATTATATGCGGTGTTGAGTTCTGCCACTTAGCACGCAATGCCTCCAAAATCCGGCAGAAAGTGGGGAACGTAGTGTCTTAACACTAGGTACCTTCTGCCTACCCTGCTGTGTGTGGGATACAGCGTGAAGCTGATTTATCATATTATATCACAATTTTGTTCAGTAAATTTAATTAGGTCTAGTCTCGAAAACAAAAATAAAATTTCATTTATCTGTTTTTCTTTTACCTATGATAAGAAACCGAACAGCAGGGTAGACAGAGAGAACGTAATATTACGACACTCCGATCCCAATATTCCGCCGAAATATGAAGGCATTATTTACGTGTTGAGTGGCGGAACTGAACGCCACGCTTTGCTTCAACACCAGAGCAAAGAAAAAAAAAATATTAAATATTTAATTTCCCCTAATGGAAATCGAACCCACAACCTGTCGTGTTTACATTCAAACGCTCACGCCCCTGCGCCACGACTAGCCTCTATATTCTGGACTTAATTTAAGTTTTATATACATCATTTCCTAATCGTATATTAAAAGTTACAACGCATATATAACATTTTCTCATCGTTAATAGCTTCACACTCCCTCAGCAATTATTCTATTCCCATAGTGCGGGCGTCGCTTAAAGTAGATCCCCATACATTATGGAAATCCCTTTCTATTTCCTTCTCCTACCAAATATTAATGTAGCATTAACTGTAGTTAATTGAGAACTTAAGTATCTAATGAAATATTAAACCTACTAAATATATTATTATAAATGACTATTACTATAGTGAATGTACGGTTATAGTAGGAGATTAATTGAAATGGTATGCTAAATCCATTTCGTTATATAGAGCAAATAAAATAGTAAATATTTGGAACGTAGCCGGAATTGAATTCGCATCTACTTTTATAATTTATTAAAATGATATGACTAATAACAATTAATTTATATTGTTTAATATATTTTTTAAGACTTACCTATTTTAGTTTCTTAACTTCTCCGACGGAATAATGGAAAAGAAACATGATATAACCATATAATATATCTTTGAGATAAAAAACTACATAGGTAAATTAATTATTTTCATTTTCTTGCTCTGACAACAAGATAAAGCGCGGCGTCGATCCCCACACTGAATCCGCAATGCCCCTAAAATTTGGAAAATAATAAAGAACGGAGCGTCTTAATACTAGGTTCCCTCTACTTATCCTCACATGCGGAATACAGCGTGAAACTAAACGAAACACCTAAGCTTATCACAATCTGCAACGCTGACTGTACGCTTTTTTCCCCAAAGTTCCCGACTTCATTAGTCGGCAAACGCCAGAGGCAGGGTCCCGACTCGTCAAAAATCCCGGCAACTCCTGCCTCTTAAAAATGCTAAGTCATGCAAACGAGCTCCAGAGGCCTCTAATTAGATTTATCAAGCGAACGATGTAATATTTCTTCCTATTATTATTGGACGTAAATTGGAAAGATCCAACTGCTGTGCATTTCAATTATGAAGTTGTTGTTTAAATTGAAAATAAAATGGAAGTGAATCAAAAGAAAATATTTTTATTATCTTGGAGTGTTTGTTGTCCAGAGGTCAGTCGTGGTGCTGGGGCACAAAGTGTGACTGTAATATCGACTGGTTGTGGATTCGATTCCCACTCGAGGAAATGAAATATTTATTTACATTTATATTTTCATTTCTTGGCTCTGGTGTCAAGGCTAAAGTGCGGCGTTGAGTTCCACCGGCGGAATGAGCGGAAAGTGAGGAATGAAGTGTCTTAACATTAGGTTCCCTCTGCCTACCCTGTTTTGTGCGGGATATATCGTGAAGCTGATTCATTTATTTTTTTATTTGGACTGTTCATTTCATATTATTTTGTTTTTAAGCAAAAACAACCAAAAATTGTACGTTTATACAGATTTATATTAGCTCTCTCCTTATTATACAAATTCTCTTTGCCCACAATACTAAATGCGGGATACAGCGTGAAGCTGTCACTTTTATTTTCTATTATCACGCAAACTAATCTCTTAATATTAGCAATATCGCAATAAAAATAAAAGTGAAACGAAACATAAGTAAATAGTTGCATACTTTATCCAAAAGGGCGTCGGGAAGGCTTTAGCGGAGATGTATCGTCACTCTCCGAATTGTTCTAAGAAAGCGCCAGAATCACTGACGATAATGGACGGCGAGTTTCTTGAGAAAATATTTTATTTTATTGCACCATTTTTCTAGAGCCGCTTTCTGGATTTTCCAAACTATTGTGATTTGAAATATTATGGAGTTTAATTCAATTTTATTTGTATTTTAATTGTATTTTAAAATTGGTTTTGTATTTTCAATTTGTTTATCTATTTTATGTTTGATTTAGTTTTTGGTGTCTGTTCGTGCCTGTTATATTAATCAAATAAATGAACCCCGCTACTCCGTTTGATGCTTTACTTAGATTAACTATAACAAGATACATACCAAATGTACTGCCGAATTCTGAAGGCATTGCGTGTTAAGTGGCGGAACTTAACTCTAAGCCGCACTTTGCCTCGTTATCAGTGAAATATTTTTCAAGTCAGAGTGGAACCCACAATCTGTCGTGTTTACAACACGCTCTTGTGCCCTTGCGCCACGACTGGCCCCTAATAAAATACTTAAAACATTTATTAGATATAATCTTTCCGTTCAATTAAAATTGGAATCCGCCACCATTGTAAAAAGACAAGTCACAAATACGAATCAAAAGTAGTTTTTTTTATAGATGACTTTTGTAATTCAGATAAAAACAAAACAAACATTCGAGAACATTTAAAAATGTATGTAAAACTCAGTATTTTTACTTCGAATACTTGAAATAGTCCTAATAGGGACCCGCATAAATTCTCGAGAGGTTGCTTCTATTAAATTTTACGACAAACATCGACCCTCGTATAACTTTGTTATGACGATTACAAATATACAGCGACCAGATGCCAACTATGGACTTCGATTAAAGATGATACGGCACTCCTATGTTATATCTGTTAATTTCATAAGTCCTTAATAAATTATTGGGGCCGTCGTGGCGCAGCGGCACGAGGTGAGACTGTAAAACCCACTGATTGTGGGTTCGATCCCCACTCGGGGAGAAATATTTACTTAAATTTATATTTTGTTCTGGTGGCGAGGTTAAGCGCGGCGTTAAGTTCTGCCACTCAACACGTAATGCCTCGAGAATTCGGTAGAAACTGGGGAACGGAGTGTCTTACCACTGGGTTCCCTCTGCCTGCCCTGCTGTGTGCGGAATACAGCGTGAAGTTTAATAAATTATTGGGGCCGTCGTGGCGCAGTGGCACATGCATGTGTCTATAAACGTGTCGGTTGTGCGTTCGATTCCCACTCTATTTTTTTTTACTTCTTGGCTCCGGCAACAGAGTAAAGCGCAGTGTTGAATTTCACGCCTCAACACGCAATGCCTCCAGAATTCGACGGAAAATAGGGAACGGAGGTCTAAGCACTAGTTACCCCTCTGTCTATCCTGCTACAGCGGGATACAGCGTGAAACTAAAAAAAATACCTATTATGATCTTCAGTTAAAGATTCAATGTTCTATTTATGAATTTTCTAAATACTCAATAAATTAATTTATATTCTTCAATTGTTTGTTAAATCAAAATAGACTTAATTTCTGACTGATTTAACTCTTGTAATCAATTTTAATTAAAAATTTGAAAGCTAAATAGCTTACTTTATGTCAATATATACTTTGATCAAGACGAGTATAGCTTTTGGACACGTGCTTTAAAAATAATATAAAAATAACAAAATAACAGTAGATATATGTGAGAGACCACTGACGCAATGAGAAGACGATCTCAGGTGAACAGCCAGCCTTGACTGGAGAGAAGTAGCGAAGGGTAGAGATACAAGAGATACATGTCATATTTAGAGAAGGCCTTTACCTAAATCGGTGTTCTTGTTGATTAAACAACGTCTACATAAGAGTATATATATTTTTTAGTTATTAATGAAAATATTTTTTTAATATTATCTAAACAACTAAAAAACATAATCCTTATTAAAAAAACACTAACCTCGGGACGGGACTAACGGGATCACACGGCATAAAATGTTTAGTGCAATTGCACTAAACATTTTATGCCGTGTGATCCCGGCCTAGAATAGGATCATCCTGGTACTGGTGGTGTCGTAAGAGGCAACTTAAGTACGTGTGGTAGAGTCACGTCGCCAGCAATGGCAACACGCATGGGCAGACTCGACCGGATCATTACCACCCCCGGCAATTAAAGCCGGCGTGAAGTAGTGGCTTTATGCCACTGCGTATCGCATCAGGTAATGCTGTAGCTCCTCTGGTGTCGCACGGGGCAGTGGGTGGCGGTAGTCACTTACCATCAGGTGACCCGAACGCTCGTTTGCCATGTCCTTTTCCATAAAAAAAACATTTTTTTTATACTTTCATTATATTGTCGAACATTTTTGCGAAATGAAATGAAAGATTTTTCTTATTTTTTTTTATATAATGATATAAGAACATTGAAATCCTACTTTGAGATATTTCCATACGTACATATATTATATATATATGTTTACGACAAATTTTAGTACACATTCCGAAAACGGACTTGCGTAGTACTCTTTTAATAGGTACTTACTTTAACTTGCAGCTTCCCTCCGTGATAAAATGGAAATAACTAAGAGTTTTTGCATAAAACATGCGAGTTTTGAGTGCCCGAGGAAACTCTGACCGCACTATATATATTTTTATTCATACGCTACATCCCACATATAACAAGGTAGGCAGAGGGCACCTACTCACTCACTCACTTTAAACCGAATTTCCGACACATTGGGTATTGAGTGGCGAAACTAAACGCCACTCCTCGTCTTGTTACCAGAGCGGAATATTAAGTAATCCATTCTCTCAAGAGGGAATCGAACTCAACACCGTCGCGTTTATAGTTAAACTCCGTGCCACTGTGCCACGACGGCCCTACGAAGTATATCTTATAACCAAATCAAATTAAATCAGCTACACGCAGTATCCCGCACACAGCAGGGTAGGCAGAGCGAACCTAGTGCTAAGACTCCGTTCCCCACTTTCTGCCGAATTCTGGAGAGATTGCGTGTTGAGTGGCAGAACTCAACGCCGCACTTAGCCTCGACACCAGAACGAAGAAATGGATATATAAATTTAAGTAAATATTTTATCTCCTCGAGGAGGGATCGAACCCACAACCAGTTGGTTTTACAGTCACACTTCGTGCCGCTGCGCCACGACTGGCCCCAAGTATATATTATGGGTACCTATAATATATTTCCCTTTATCTGTATATGTATCTATGTATATCACTTATGAATTCAGTCGGCTTCTCGCGATACATCTACAATGTCAAACCCACGTCCTTTTTGACAAGTGACAGCTGCGTCTTGGCGTAGCAGGAAATCCCATCGATTCTATAGCCTGCCATCCGCCTATGACAGTCCGTAATTGGATATATAAATAAGTACACACTCTATTTCCGCTTTGGCTTAGTAGCTAATTGGTTGGCCATTGGTCGTAAAGTGTTCATTCAAATTCGTTTAGTTCTCTTTTTTTAGTTTCACGCTGTATCCCGCATATCAGGGTAAGCAGAGAGAATCTGAGGACTTAGTTTTATGACACTCCGTTCCCACTAAGGGACTTTCGTTCCCAATTCTAGATGCATTACGTGTTGCGCTGCTTTGAGTTCCGCCACTCGGGGACGGTGTCTTAACGCTAAGTTCCCTCTGCGGGATACAGCGTGAAGCTGATTTTTATTACATGCAAAATTAAGCAAAAACAAATTTTATACCCATAAAACATCACATAAAGGGCTCCAGTACGATAAAACAACCAATATTAATTAGTAAGTAAGACTCAACGGACGTCAATACACCGTTCTCGTTTATTCAGCTTAATTAAATGACACAGGGTAAAGAGAAAATTTCTAGCATGGATAGGTACTTGTTCCACAGTTTCTAAGTTTCTACGTAAGTCGAGTGCGGTAATGCTTCATTTGCAACTTTATAGTAAATTTGTCGCACACTCTTATTACCTACTGGCAAACGTTATTAAAACTATTTTCTGGCTTAAAATATTCTGTCTCAAAATTTCCTTGTTCAACTATTAAATTGATTCTGAATGTCTACTTTGAATTTTCCCTTATTCTTCTTCTTCTTCATTATTTTCGTTACTTGCATATAATATGGTGAGAAGAGAGAGAGAGGAGAAAGAAGAGGGTCGGGTAGAGTCGTAATACAATTGTTGAGTACTTAAAATATACTAAATAAGTCTATTATTAAAAGCAAACGATGCTTATAAATAATAAAATTGCTTTAATATTAATAATAGCTATTAAAATTATAATTATGCAGTTGTTGATTTTGTACTGGGTTGCAGTTACTTGTTCACAATATATACTTTATAAAACACGCTTCACAGCCTTATGTCGATACACTCCATAATCTCCGCCAGATACCAGAGCGAAATCAAGTGAGAACCGAACCCACAACCTATCGCGTTTATTATTAAAAGTTGGCAGCTTATACTTTAAAATTTACTTATATAATTTTAATTTTATTTATTCTACCTCCACCAGAACGTTATAATAATTTACCTCACAAAAGATTTTACTTAATCATTACTTGCATTGATATAAGAAAATTGGTTTGCATTTTAAAAGATTATTCATAAGCTAAAAATTTTCCAGTCTTTTTATGAGAGGAAGACAGACGTCCTTAATTAATGGCGAGCGAGGATGAGAAATTATAAAATAAAAGAGCAAAAGAGTCGCTATTCAGCGAGAGTGTAACCTCTGTGAGGCAGCTTTCGTTAAATTATTATCTTGGAAATATGTTCAGCTAACATTTTGTTGCTAATTTTTCCGTTTTCCTGTTCTAGTGAAATAGAAAAAAATATTATAGGGAATGGGAAAATTCATTAAAAATGTAATTCCAAGTCTCAAGTCATAATATGGCATTAATCATATGTAAAAGCTGAAATAGTAGCTTCCTCTTTGTCTCACATGAACCCTGTATTGAAAGAAAAAGTGGAAGGTGGGGGGTACCTAGTGTTAAGACACTCCGTATCTCACTTTTTGAGTAATTATCGAGCCTATGTGTGTTGGACGGCGGAATTGAATATCGTACCTCGTCTATCAGAGCGGGTAAATGAAAACAATTTATACTTATTTTTTAAACATTTTTAAAGTGTTATTCCACACTTAGGAAAGAAAAATACTTATTTAGAAAACGTATAAAAATTTGAACGTACCGGGATTCGAACCCGCGCCTCCTGGATACCGACCAGGAGGAGGTTTCCAGGAGGCGCGCGTAATTTATACTTAGTTGTACCTTCGAAAGGAGAGTTAACAATTATAGCATTTACAGTCAGATGCCGTCCACTGCGCCATAAGGGTCTCGGCCTCATGCGCGTAAAATTAAAAGTGCCGAGTTCCATTGAAAAAGTAAATTTATTTTTGCTTATATTTAATAATATATAGAGGCCGGTCGTGGCGCAGCGGCACGAGGTGTGACTGCAAAACCGACTGGTTGTGGATTCGATCCCCACTCGAGGAGATGAAATATTTACTTAAATTTATATTTCCATTTCTTCGCTCTGGTGTCAAGGTTAAGCGCGGCGTTGAGTTCTGCCACTCAACACGCAATGCCTCCAGAATTCGGCAGAAATTGGGGAACGGAGTGTCTTAACACTAGTTTCCCTGTACACGTCACAAAACGTCTGTATATTAGATGTTAAATTAAAATGTCCTTTACATATTAATAGTAGATATTATTATAAGTGCTTATATTTCCATAAATTGAAACGCAATTTTGAGTTCCGCTGAACAGATAATGGCTCCAGAGCAGATTCAGAACAGGAAGTGGAAAACGATATGTCTTTACATTAGCTTCTCTCCACCTACCCTACTATGTGGAATAAAGCGTGAAGCTTAGTTAAGACTTTAAAAAAGAATTATTAAAATTAAATCAACTTCACGCTGTATCCCGCACACAGTAGGTAGAGGGGAGCCTAGTGTTAAAACACTCCGTTCCCCACTTACCGCCGAATTTCGAAGGCATTGCGTATTGCGTAACTCAACGCCGCGCTTTGTCTCGATACCAAAGTGAAGAAATGAATATATACGTTTTAAGTAAATATTTCATTTCGTCGAGTGGGGCTCGAATCCACAACCAGTCGCGCTTACAGTCACACTTTGTACCTCTGCGCCACGACTAGCCTACTAAGACTAACCTCGAAACTTATTTGTTTATTTATTTTATTATTATCATAACATAAATTTTATTAAAACCATTTTATATTTTTACGTAATTTCACATTTCATCACAAACACATTCCTTCAGCTCACAGGGAAGGTTACTCAAGCCCTACATAATTACGGAATGGCCGGCGGCAAGCTAAGGAAATTGTTCAAATTCTATAAATAATTTATAGGAATTCCGAGTAACTCAACTTTGAAAGACTTCTGGTATGCGAATATTCCTTCAATGTCTTTACAACATTTAAATAATTTTTCGAATCTTGAAATATCTGTAATTTTTTGAATTTGTTTTATTTACCAGTAAAAAATGAAGTTACAAAAAAGTATGAAAATAAAGGACTACCTACATTTTTTATATGAATTTTATAACGATTTCGTAAATATTTCATTTAAATTAAATAAAAATAAATCAGCTTCACGCTGTATTCCGCATACAGAAGGGTAGGCAGAGGGAACCTAGTGTTAAGACACTCCATTCCCCACTTCCCGCCCAAAACATAAATTTAAATAAATATATCACTTGCTTGAGTGGGGATCAAACCCACAAACAGTTGATTTTGCAGTCACCAAAGTGTAACGTGACTGTAGTGGGTCCGATTCTCACTCAAGGAAAAAAGATATTGTTTATTACCATTTCTTTGCTCTGGCACCAAGGCAAAAGCTGGGCGTTGAGTTCCGCCACTTAATAAGGAATACCTTAAAATTCGACGGAAACTGGGGAATGGAGTGTCTTAACACTAGGTTCTCCTGCTGTGCGCTAAAATAGTGTGACGTTGATTTTTTTTTATTTATATAAATAAAATAATAAGCTTCTAATTAAAAACAGGAGAAGATTCTAGCAAAAAATGCTTTAATTTTAGCGTTCATTATAATACCATGTATAACGTAAACAAGTATACCCCGGGTGACAATTTTCCGCGCTAATGCAAGCTTGTACTGGCGAGAGCAATTTTTTGCTTCTTATTTCACATTAAAAATAAAAAAGAAAAAAAAAAAAAAAAAAAAAATCAGCTTCACGCTGTATCCCGCATACAGCAGGGTAGGCAGAGGGAACTTAGTGTTAAGACACTCCGTTCCCCACTTTCTGCCGAATTCTGGAGGCATTGCGTGTTGAGTGGCAGAACTCAACGCCGCGCTTAACCTCGACACCAGAGCGAAGAAATGAAAATATAAATTTAAGTAAATATTTCATCTCATCGAGTGGGGATCGAACCCACAACCAGTCGGTTTTACAGTCACACCTCGTGCCGCTGCGCCACGACTGGCCTCGAAAAATAAAAAAGGCGTATAAAATTATTATATTGTATTAATAATAATGGTAATATTTCATAAAAATGACAAAAAAGCAAGACTAGTAAAAACAAAAGACAAGAGAAGCAAAAAGAAGATCAATGAGTCCCTATGTATATTCCTATATATATTATACGAATGCTTTTAATTATTTTCATAATTTTCAAATAATCTTTCAGTGAATAGTATAAAAAAAAAATTTGAACGACGACGATTTATGAATTCTACTTCTAAGGTAATAGTTAAATTTCAATTTAAATTGCAAAATATTTTTTTTATATAAATACAAATTTAAATGAGGCAAGTCGTGGTACAGTGGCACAAGTGTGCGACTGTAAAAATGACTGGTTGTGAGTTCGATCCGCATTCGAGCAAATGAAATATTTATTTAAATTTATATTTTCAATTTTTCGCTCTGATCAAAGCTCTTCATTGAGTTCCGTCACTCAACACGCAATGCCTCCTGAATTCAGCGGAGAATGAGGAACGGAGGGTCTTAACAGTAGATTCCCTCTGAACACCCTGCTATGCGCGGGATACAGAGTGAATCTGAATTTAATAAAAAAATATAAAACAGAAAAACAAATAAAAAGGACCTTTAAAGCACTTGGGATTGATGTTTCAGATACATCGGTATCTATGTAATAAGTCACGTTACTATGAAGTAATTAGCATATTGTCACGTAGATGGTGAACATGACGGGCTGACAGCCCTGCTGGGGGCGTCCTCCCCTGACTTGGCGCTGGCATCTGATGCATCAGATAGCCTGCCATTGCCAGATCACGACAACGGTATGTTAGTGTGTGTGTGTGTGTGTGTGTGTGTGTGCATACATATATAACATAACTAACGTTGTGAGTGATTATTGTTTGAATACTAACCATAAATAACAAAATTAATAAATATATTTAATATTTTGTATCCCTAGATATATATGAGGCCAGTCGTGGCGCAGAGGCACAAATATTTGACTGTAATGGCACAAATGTGCGACAGGTTGTGGGTTCGATGCCCACTCGACGAAATGAAACATTTAATTAAATTTATATTTCCATTTCTTCGCTCTGACAAAGCGCGGCGTACAGTTCCGCCACTCCACACGCAATGCCTCCATAATTGGGCGAAAAGTGGGGAACGCAGTGTCTTAACACTAGGTTCCCCGTGACTACACTACTACATACGGGATACAGTATGAAGCTGAAAAAAATGTCTATATTGTATAGCCTATTATATAGACATATAGGCATACTATAGACATATTATATACTTTTATATTATATTATTTTATATTTTATACTCAGATTGGAAGTTTTCAAATAAAATATGATGTTATATCACTCCTATAGTTTGTCTAGTCCAATTCAGAGGCTGCCTACTTCTTGAAATAAACCAATCATATACTTAGTTCTACTAGGGACGTGTATATAAACTACTACTACTACAGTTGTAATTATAAATATTCCCTCGAGTGGCCTAATCAACGTGGTCAGTGCACGTCGCAGTGTTCCCACAATGGCGTCTTGATTGGTAAATATACATGTAATGGCTTTTGTTAGCTACTACCGGGTATTTTGTGGTTTAAAAAATCATAATGTGGTGAAATATTATTGTAGTCGTATGTTAAAAGGCAATGTGTTCAATAATATTGTTATATATATATATTTCTAAAACGTGCTCAGCTGGTTTGGCCAAGTAAGCGGTAAGAGAGGTAGGGGGAGACCTCGGTTGACCTTCGATAACACAATATCAAAGATACTGGAGGAAGGTCATTTAAAAAGCATGAGGACCCCCCGAATTTCATGTATGAAGAGGTTGATGTCAGTGGACGAGGCGAAAGAGGCATGTAGAGACCGTAGCGTTTGGCGCTCCGTTCTCTCTGACTATCCCGCGAGGTATAAAGCGTGAAGCTAGTATTTAGTTATGATTTATTATTTTTTTCATTTCTTCGTTCTGGTGTCGAGGTAACGTGCGGCGTTGAGTTCTATTCAACATGCAAGGCTTTCAGAAATCGGTGTAAAATGGGGAACGGAGTATCTTAACACTAAGTTTCCTCTGCCTACCCTGCTATATGATACAACGTAAAGCTAAAAAAATGTTTTAATGTTTAAGTCCTTTTAATTCTATAATTACAATTGACTATAAATTACATTTTTTTCATTTTGAATGTTATTCCTTAGATTTGGTACTTGTTTAGTGGTAAATTCACCACAGAACAAACCTCCGAAGCTCAGAAACACCTCCAAAGTTGCTTTGTAACGGTTTACAAATGACAGATATGAGTCGCCTCCTTGTGCCAGACTGGAGTTGGCTCACGTTACAAAAGGCAATCAGTCGAAAAGGCAGTTCCTCTAAGAAATGTTGCTGTGATACAGAGATTTTCAAATATTTTTATTTATATAACATTTTTTTATTTTTTTTTTCCAGTTTCACGTTTAGCAGGATAGGTAGAGATAGCCTAGAGTATAGAAGAAATGAAAACATTAAATATTTCATTTTTTCGAGTGGGGATCGAACTCATAACTCTTGTGCTCCTGCGCCACTAGTGGCATCATTTTCACTTTTTTAAAATTATTTTTAATATAACGATTTGCGGGGTTAAGGTAAATAAAATTTCTTTCTTTAAATTTCTATGGATTCTTTCTTTAGCTTTACTCTGTACAGGTACCACATATAACAAGGAGGTAGTGGTAACTTGGGAACCTAGTGTTAAGACACTGCGTTCCCAATTTTCCGCCAAACCCTTGAACCATTACGTATTAAATAGCAGAGCTCAACACGACAATGAATCTATAGTGTATAAATTAAAACTTAAACTTATTATAAAAATTAAAACTTTTAATTGACAATTTTTAACAATATTTCGTTCTATTGAAATTGAACAATAAAACATAACTACTTACAAAAAAAACGAATTTTGTATCTCGAGAAATGCTTGCAATTTTTCTCAAAGTATATACAAGAAGGCTGTATTCCGATTTGATAGAAGACAGCTCTCAGGAGTCGAGATCGCTCTAACCCTTTTAGCTTGCTTTGTAACATAATGCAAGTAGCGCTACAAAACTGGAGATGACACACGTGTCGAAAATAACGAGTCATTTTACTGTCTTCCATTACATAGTATTGCGGAACTTCCGCTTGTTTTATATGTATGTATGTATGTATGTATGTATGTATGTATGTGTGTGTGTGTATGTATGTGTGTATGTTTGTGTGTGTGTGTGTGTATGTATGTATGGATGTGTATGGGACAAAGACGTTTGTAGTTTGTGAAATAATGTTTCACAGAACGTATTGCGCAGTATCGTTTTATTAGTAGTTTACTATTTTATGTTGTGACAACAGTTTTGATAAATCAACCAGAGGATTAGATGTTTATTTAGAAAATGTGTAAAAATTTGAACGTAGCTGGATTTGAACCCGCGCCTTTTGGCTCAAGACTTTGATTTTGGCTTTATACTCAGCCATACATTCTAATCAAGTTACGTCGAATATCTATGCAAACAATATAAATAATTTGTAGCAAGCATGCAAAAATTTAAAGCGGTCTCCGCAGAAGAGCAGAAGTTTTTATTCATTTTCTTAATAAAATATTTATTTATGTCTAAGAGTGGTTTTTCTTTAAAAATGAAAAAAAACAGATGTTTAGAATTTTTTTTGCATTGTTTTTTTTTATTACGCGTGGATATAGCTAAATTTTATATCTAATCTTTGGTATTAGTACTTTGAGAATATTATAAAAATATATATCACAAGAATATTATCATAAAGAAAAATCTCTTGAGAAACTAAAATAAAATTATAAACTGCAATTATAAATTCTGTTATGGTTACAAACTTATATAATGTTTAATTTATTATAGAAGTTAAGTCAAATTTACGACCAACTACTAATGTAATACAGAAGATAAATGTTATTAGAAATTTAGGCATTCTACACCCATACATAAATATCCTGCACAGCTTGTATCATAAACTTGGAAGTTTCTTCCGTATTGCCGAAAGCGACAAACTCGGGCAATTCGCGAAACACATCAATCTCAAAGTTGAATAGGTTTTGGGGAACTAAATCCAACACAGACGAACCTACAAATCGTTGTATTTATCAAAGCAACTGTAACTGTAAACAATGTATTGAAGTTCACGTGTCGTCGCGCTGTTTTGTTGTTTAAATCAGATATCTTTTATCGTATACGATGTTAAGAAAAATATTATATTTTAAAAGTGGCGTTGAGGCACAAAGTGTGACTGTAAAATCGACTGGTTGTGGGTTCGATCCCCAATCGAGGAGATGAAATATTTATTTACTTTTACATTTTCATTCTTCCCTACTCCTTCCTACCCTGCTGTGTGCGGGATACAGCGTGAAGCTGATTTAATTTAATTTTTATTTTTTTTGTAACTTTGGATGGATCCCTTTTTAAAACAATTATGCATATATGTATAACAATTTTAAAGTACAATTTGGATAGAAAAATGCTTTTTTACCCCCGCTTCTTGGAAACCGTTCGGGATTTGGACGGTTTCCAAGAGACTCGGGTTCAAATCTTGCTACGTTCAATTTTTTATAAAAATCTCTAAAAAAGTATATGTGCATATTTACTAAGGAACACAATAAAACAAAAAAAAATATAAAAAAGACTTAAAAGATTTAGATAGACTTTAAAATCATCAACAGTTTAGACGAAGTTATTCCTTATAATTTAAAATTTTCTAAACTTATTTGACATAAAACAAATTCTAACGAGCTAATTACTGCTTTTGACGTCAAAGAAACGAGAACCACTAGAAAATATGACTCGACGTCCAAGGAAATGATTTACTCCGAATGTAACATATTTTTTCATATAATATAAAGCGAAGTACTTATATACGGTACTAGTTGGTAAGGAATGCTTTACCATATTAATATATAAACAAATAAACCCATACAAAGCTGTAGCATTGGTCTCTTTTGCAAACGTACGTTCGTAGTGCTTAATAATATTTCCCGGTACATCTCCCGGACCTTTGACGCAATTTACATACACTGATGTGCTTCTACGTTGTAATAGCTATGAATATAGGAAGGAATGTTTGTTCAGCTTCAAATAGAGATTTATGTTTATTATATATTTGTCGTGTTTGTCTGTCTGTGTTTGATTGTGGTTCGTTGGTATTAAGCTCCAAATAAAATGACTATCGCGTGTATTTTACTTTCTATGTTTGTGGAATCAGCTTCACGCAGTATCCCGCACGCAGCAGGGTAGGCGGAAGGAACCTAGTGTTAGGACACACCGTTCCCCACTTTCTGCCGAATTCTAGAGGCATTGAGTGTTGAGTAGCAGAACTCAACGCCGCGCTTAGCCTCGTCACCAGAGCGAAGAAATGGAAATAAAAATTTAAGTAAATATTTCATTTCCTCGGGTGGGGATCGAACCCACAACCAGTCGCTTTTACAGTCACACTTTGTGCCGCTGCGCCACGACTGGCCTTAATAAACCTAAATTAAACTAAAATCTTAAATTAAACTTTAATCTTTATTAATAGTTGGAAATACTCCATTTGTTCTCCCTCAGAATTCTCAAATGAAATGGTACACTTTGATAGCTCCAGTGCGGCGGGGCTCCAGAATTGAGACATTAAATAGCCTGTCAAGTGAGACTCGGTGCTAGTAGAAAACGTGCAAAGTCCGCCCTCGGGCAAACGTTCCCTTTACGCACAAACAGTACTTCACACGTGTGGAGTCTTGTGTTTTTTTTTATTTGAGCATTTTTTTTGCCTTTTCGTAATTTTTTTTATTGTTTAGTTATTTAGTTTTTTATTTTTTTAGATTGAGGCTGTATCTCGCATATAGTGCACCTAGTGTTAAGACACTTCGTTCTCATTAAGACATTTCCGTTTCCTGCTCTCCGCGGAATGAAAGCGTTGCGTGTTGAAAGACAAAATTTAAAATTAAATATTTAATTTCCTATCGCTTTTACAGTCATACCTATGTCATTATGTTGGTTAAAGATTTTACTTTTAACGTGCTGATTGTTATTTCAAATCTTAAAAGACAAAATACGACGTTGAGTTCCGCCATTCATCACACAATGTCTTGCAAATTACCTTTATTATCTATTCAGTCTGGAGTAAATAACATATTGTGCTGAAAAAACATAAAAATAACAATATGGTAAAATACTTAAATAATTTAGTTGTACTGTATATATGCATGTAGGACCAGAAGTCGCCAAAAATGAAATGCCTCACTTAAAATTGCAGGTCCTCCGCCCACGGGCATATTTAATGACCAACGGTCTGTTCCCAGACGATTCATTTGTAAAGCTTACTTTTGACTCGAAAGATGGACTTTCAACTATAAATTTTACGAGAAAGCACTACAACAATTAAGGGTTTAACATATTTTTTTTAACTTCACGCTGTATCCCGCATATAATAGGGTAGACAGAGGGAACCTGAAAACCTTGTGTTAAGACATTCCGTCGTCCACTTTCACCTAAATTCTGGAAGCATTACGTGTTAAGGATTCAATATATTTTAGTAAAACTACATAGATACATTTTAATATAAAAATACCTATCTATATATTTAAAACAACTTAAAATTAATATTTAAACAAAAACTCATATACAGGATGCTAAGAAATAATATTTTAATAGTCATTAAATTTTCTTTCTATGAATGAATAAAGCGACCGCGGCCTACACCGCCGCATTTGTCGCGAGTCTCACGTCCCGCATCAAATTTATAGCCTTCAAATGAAACATGCATGAGGAAACACGTAGCGAGATTCTAAACAACTTTTGGTGCGTTTGCAAACTGTTGTTATGGTCGTAGTGGAGCAGGGGAACAAGTAAACGCGACGGGTGTGGGTTCGCTTTCTATTCGAGGGAATTATGTTTTATATATGTTTAAAAAACCAGCTTCACGCTGTATCCCGCACACAGCAGGGTAGGCAGAGGGAACCTAGTTAAGACACTCCATTCCCCACTTTCTGCCGAATTCTGAAGGCAATGCGTGTTGAGTGGCAGAACTCAACGCCGCGCTTAGCCTCGACACCAGAGCGAAGAAATAGAAATATAAATTTAAGTAAATATTTCATCTCCTCGAGTGGAGATCGAATCCACAACCAGTCGGTTTAACAGTCACATTTTGTGCCGCTGCGCCATGACTGGCCTCAATATATGTTTAAAGTGTTATAAAAATTTTAAGAAATTTAACGTAGCGAGATTTGAACCTGCGCCTCTTACACCATACTCTTACCATACGGAATGTATCATTATTTATTAATATTTTCGTGTCTTCGCTCTGGTACCATGGGAAACGCGGCGTTGATTTCCGCCGCTCAACACGCAATGCCATGCAATTTCAGCGGAAAGTGAGGAACGATCGTAACACTAGGTTACCTTTACCTACCCTTATACGGAAATATAATATACGGAATACAACGAACAGCTGAAAAAAAAAACTATTGTATGAATGTATAACTGCTGTAAAATTGAATTCGAATTCTACTTTTCACATGTAATTGAGTTTTATGCTAAACAAATTTGAGTTAGACGAGTCGCTTTTATATTCAACGATGAATCCCGTTACATTGTTTCCAACTTCACAGCACTTGTTCAGTGTTCCGTTGGCGTTGCAAGGTGGACTTTGTGAACCAACGGATTACTATTCTTATAGTTTCCGTGTTTTAGTGAACTTGTTTTAATGTATTTCTTTTGTGTTGTTTTTTTTTTTGAACTATAAATTTTGTTATAGGTATTTTGAATAGTTTATTAGTACGGTGATATGTTATGAAAATAAAAGTTATACATAAAAGACAAGCGAAACTTAAATGCTTATAATCTTTAAAATTATTTCTTTTAAATAATATTTGATTTGGCCAGTCGCGGTGTAAAGTCACAAACGTGTGACTGTAAGCGTGACAGGTTGTGGGTTTGATTTCTATTTGAAGAAATGAAATATTTTAGCTTCACGCTGTATTCCGCACACAGCAGGGGGTAGGCGGAAGGAACCTAGTGTTAAGACACTCCATTCCCCACTTTCCGCCGAAATCTGGAGGCATTCCGTGTTGAGTGGCGGAACTCAACGCAGCGCTTTGCCTCGGCACAAGAGCGAAGAAATGAAAATATACATTCAAATAAATATTTAATTTCCTCAAATGGGGATCGAACCCACAACCTGTCGATTTTGCAGTCAAATGAAATATTTAATATTTCAATTTCAGAATTCGGCGATAAGTCGGGAGCGAAGTGTCTTAAGACTAGGCTCATCTACCCTGCTTCATGCAGGATACAGCGTGAAACTAAAAAGTGTTTCACAAATTTTAACACTCACTTAAGTTGTTGAATATTATGTCATATATTTATTTATACAACTTCAAAATGGTAGTAATAATGATTTATACTTGTCACAAGATATTGCTCGAGGCTATGATTAACGTTGCAACAAAAGACGACTTGACAACCCATTACCTTAATGGATCTTTTTAATGAAATGTAACCTGCTGGAACGTAAGCTGGTTGGTATAAATACAGAATCTATATATATAAAAGGACTTGTGCTGACTGACTGAGGTAAGACGCACGCAGAGCCGTAACCGCTGATGGTAGAAACGTCAAATTTGGGCAGATGTTTATATTCATATTCTGGACATCCACTAAGAAGGGAATTTGAAAAATTTTAACCCTAAAGGGATGAAATAGGGGTTGAAAGTTTGTATGGAAAAAAAAATTAATCTGTACCGATTTTTATAAAATTTGAAATTCAGACTCTTAAAAATATTTCATTGAATACGTGTTTCATGGTTTTTAAGAATTCACCCCCTAAGGGTTCAAATAAGGGGTTGAAAGTTTATATGGAAAAATCATTAAATTGCCACCGATTCTTATAAAAATTTAAATTTAGACTGTTAAAAATATTTTATTGAACACGTGTTTCGTGGTTTATTTAGAATTCACTCCTAACAAGCGGGCGAAGCCGCGCGTGTCCTCTAGTAAATAATAAATGCTTATAAAACGTGTATTCTCAGTAGAAATGTAATTATAGAATTATTTATTTTATTTACATTTAAAAGTGCTTATTTGCGTACGTTTTTCTTTTTTTACTTTCACGCTTAATCCAGTGTGTAGCAGGGTAGGCAAAAAGAGCGTAGAGTTGAGACACTCCGATCCCCATTTTTTGCCAAATTCTAGAGATATTGGCTGACCTGTCAAGTGGCGGAACTCAACCTCGCGCTTTAGCTCGACACCAGAACGAGGTACTGAAAATATTGAATATTTCATTTCCTCGAATGGGAATCGAACCCATAAGATGTCGCGTGTACACATGCTTGTGCCCCTTCGCCAATTGATCTCAATATATGTTATTAATAAACAATATATAAAAAAGAACACCAAGCTGTAGACATTTTATAGAGATGTGTAGTATAAAAATGTTAATAATCTTCCTGTAATGTTACGGTTCTATTACATTTCATAGTATTTTTACTAAAAAAATCAATATTTTGAAATAACATAGATTTACGTTCCTATACGTACTCGTAACTTGTATAGGATGCTGGTAGCATACAGATATTTTAATTATTGACCACGATAGGCATCTACTTTATTATGTATATTTTATACAATAAATAGACTGAACGCTGTCCTCCGAGAGACCATTTCTTGAATAAAAAATCCTTGTGTAAAAAATCTATATACTAGCAGCAACTTATTCTTTCCTAAAAGCCTATCTTATTCCCTAAAGCATTGTATTATACAAAATAAATAAGAAGCGCTTTCCTAACTCGCTATTTTTGGGAAACGTTTTTAACTATGCCTGAGCCCGATTCTGGACCAGAGAAATTTTACTGGTTTTATTGTGTATGAAGTTAAAGAAAACGTATAACGTATTCCGTCCGTCACTCTTAACTTTTTAGAATTATTGACAAATGTAGCGTTATTTATTATTATTTAAAATCTAATAACTTTACAGGTATATGGTCCGTACCATTTTTTTCCATATCATATTTTTTTTAAACATTTTTAATATTTACTCTAAAGACGAAAGGATATTTTAACGACTTTTACTTTTTTACATTACTTAAGAAATACATAAAAGTACATAGCTATGTATTTCATATAAAATTATATGAAATACATAGTTGAACTAGGAGCCTATTTTATCCAGCTACACGCCATACCAGCTATTTGTGGTTAATAAAAAAACACACAAAATCTAATACTTATGTATAGTGAAGATTTCTCCGAATTCTTTTCTTTACTGCTATGATCGCCTTTTGCGTACGGATGGACGACCAGACCTTTTTCAATGACAAATATTATTAATTATTATTTTTAGTTTTTCTGGCACCAAGGCAAAAATCTGGCGTTGAGTTCCGCTTCTCAACACGCAATGCCTCGAAAACTTTGTCGGAAAGTGGGGAACGGAGTATCTTAACACAAGGTTCCCACTGCCTACTCTGCTGTGTGCGTGAAGATAATTTTTTAATTTTTTTTATTTTATATAAGTACTAATATTTAATTAAATATCCGCTCCCGCTGACCTCGACACGACATATTTATCTAATTTGCCTGCCAATTAATGCCTATGATATAAACTGGGTCAGACGTTAATTCTGGATTTTTATAAAATAAAATATACATTTTTTTATAATAATTGCAGTTTGTTTGGACTATTATAGAAATGTAGTTACAACTGGGTCCAAAATGTTAGAATTTATGCCGTATAAAGATAATAGTAACGATAATAGTACGTAAGTAAACTAGTTTTGCTTGTATATTAGATATATCTATCATTGTTTTTACAAAAATATTTTTATTAACATCAAACTAAAGAGTTTAAGCTAATTTAATTTAATTTTAATTTAAAACTAATGAGTTTCTGTATATCATCTGTGGTGTATATAAATACAATAAAAATATTTTTTTTATTAATTTCATATAAATAATTTTGTACTTTACACATAGTTATAACAAAATGAGTCAATCATAGCCCAAAGTAAATCATAGTAAATTTTAACAAATGGTAAGTTTGATTTCCATACGAGGAAATGACTTATCACCTTCACTCTGTTCCCGCACACAGCAGGGTAGACAGAGGGAACCTAGTGTTAAGACACTCCGTTCCCCACTTGCCGCCAAGCTCTGGAGGCATTCCGTGCTGAGTGGCGGACCTAAACGCCGCACTTTGCCTCAACATCAAAGCGAAGAAATGAAAATATAATTTATACATTAACTATTATAATTTCTATTATAAAATGAAGGTATATTTAAGTATTTCCACGAATATCCTGTAAATATAAATAGCCTGAATACAACAATGTAAATATTCCGTTGCAAATTGCTACATCACTAACTAAATTAAATTTAACGTTACTAAGTGAATGAAGTATTTGATATGTACTTAGCAGTAGCAGACATTTGACTGGAACTCCACTATTTTCCAGCTGTCTTAATGAAAAATAAATACTGCCTTATATAGATAGAGATAAAATAGATACTATTTTACTGGATTTCTTAGATAAAATAGGTAGTGCTTTACTGGATTTCTTTTTCTTTGTTTAATGTGTGAAATTATTGTATAGATAAAATTGTCAGGAAATGAGAGGCCAGTCGTGGCGCAGCGGAACAAAGTGTGACTGTAAAAGCGACTGGTTGTGGGTTTGATCCCCACTCGAGGAGATGAAATATTTACTTAAATTTATATTTCCATTTCTTCGCTCTGGTGTCGAGGCAAAGCGCGGCGTTGAGTTCTGCCACTCAATACGCAATGCCTCCAGAATTCGGCAGAAAGTGGGGAACGGAGTGTCTTAACACTAGGTTCCCTCTGGGATGGGATTCCCTCAGCGTGAAGCTGATAAAAAAAATTGTGGTCAGAGCGCCTGGTCTGTTTCCAGGAGGCGCGGGTTCGAGATCCTCTACGTTCAAATTTTTATACATTTTCTAAATAAGTATAAAATTGTCAGATTTTAAACTAGAGATTGTTTATATTAGTTCACCTGTCTCTATTAGTTTGAAAGTTATTTAAAAAATTGGCCGCTTCTATATAAAAACAAGTTAAGCTTAATTTATTATTGTGAAATATTTTTAACAAAAATTAATCTTTCACAAAAATCTTCGAAATCTTTTAAGATTCAGAGCGAAGAAATGAAAATATAAATGCAAATAACCCACCACAACCAATCGATTTACAGGCACACTTTGTGCCCCTGCGCCACGACTGGCCTCAAATTAAAATATCCTTAAAAAATATGCTTATTATTTATTAATTTATCTAAAAATGTCACACGACGGAGGCAAGCAACATCAATTTAATTAAACATAAGGTATTCGTAGTTTCTGACGAAAGATATTGCCAAACTTCTAAAGTTATCAACTAATATATGACTGCCATTAGTCTCATACACACATTGATAGATCAAAGGGAAACGTAACCAATCAATATTGGTGTTTCCTAAACAAATTTTGTAAATATGGTGAAGTCGGTCTTGAGAGCACGACTGCATTAGTTAATTATTAATTTGAGATTTTCTCATGGAGCCGTATCGTCTGAGTTCCGCTACTCCAACCTAGCCATGTCTAGAGTACGGGTGAAAAAGAGAAAACGGAATATATTGACACAAAGTTCTTTCTGTCTTTTATGTTCGTTTTCTCTTTAACCAATCCTGCTATGTGAGATAAAATGTGAGATTTCAAAATATTAAAATACAACAATATTTTGTGAAATAGTTATTATTATAATATATTATATAAGCTATAACGAGCAGTCTTTTCCTCTTTTCCTTTGTATTTGCTGTTCTTTTTTCTATTCCTTGTGTTATAGCGTGTTACGTAATTTTCCTTTTGCATCTCATACCATATTCTGATGTTAAATTGTATGTATTGTTAGGTGGTTAATCAATAATTTATTTCAATACAATATTGATGTTATACTGATATCATCATAGAGTAGTTCAGGGATGCTTAATTGGACACAATATTATTTTTATATTTTTTTATCAGCTTCAGTAGGCAAAGAGAGCCTAGTGTAAGACACTCCGTTCCCCACTTTCTGCCAAATTCTGGAGGCATTGCGTGTTAAGTGGCAGAACTTAACGCCGCGCTTTGCCACGACACCAGAGTTAAGAAATAGAAATATAAATTTAAGTAAATATTTCATCACCTCGAGTGGGGATCGAACCCACAACCAGTCGGTTTTACAGTCTCACCTCGTGCCGCTGCGCCACGACTAGCCTTAAATAATTATTAACAAATATTTATTGGTGGTATAATCTGTAACAGCTACGTACAGGCTATTTTGAAAACTTCATCATTTAAATTGTGACAGAAGAATTAGTCATACAGTATTCAACTTTCTTCATAAAATATTTTAATGAAAACTTAAAAATTTTCACACTTTTCTAGCTTATCACACAACAAAAACACGAAACGGAACAACTTAATTTGCGTACTTTAAAAACGTCAACTACAAAAGTAAAGAGAAACCAGCAATTGTCCTTAAAAATGACTAATTATTTATGCACGACGTTCTGTTGCCGGGAACTGTGCAAAAGAAATAAAAGAAAGAACAGAATTTTAGTTCCTGCATTCGTAAAATTAAAAATGTATCTCGGCCAGCAGAAATTCATAATACGGACCTACTCCCGGTAGAAAATAAAATAAATCCATCGAGTTCCATTGAAAAGCATAAAGTACGTTCCTTCACTTTCCGTACTTCCAGCAATTAGGAGTTTGAATGCTTATTTTTCTCAACAATACCTACCGTAGTAGTAGGTATTGGGAAGTCGATTTGTTATTTTACTCAAAATTACCTTCCTCTGCATTCACAAGTCGATTCGTTCCGCTAATCCTGTCGTGGTTCCTGGATTGCATTTCGTGCTCGACTTAACATCCTTAAGGATGACTGAACTCACTATTTATATGTGTACATAATTGTTGGGTACTGTTTTCTGTTTATTACATTAGTTATATATTTTATATGAAATAGGAATATAGTGGCCGTCGTGGAGGCTCGTTCGATTTTCATTCGTTGAAATGAATTATTTATATTTTACGCCGCCATTTAACCCATAATGCCTTGGATATTAGGCGGAAAATGCGGAATAGATTGTCTGAACACGAGATTCCTTATTGACATCGGATGAAAGGCTGCTTTTTGAATTTTACAAAAGAATATAATTTTCTGCACACAAAATAAAGAAAAAAGTGTCAAAAATGGCTTTTACAATTCATTTAGTGAAATAGAAATCCATAAAAATCTATTTACTTTATTATTTAATTAATAGAGTATTGTATTGTGATTTCATATAACCAAATTTTGTTATAAATAATTTAAAAAATATTTTTAACATTATTAAAAAGCAAAAAATAAAAACTTTTTGAGATACGTATAAAAAAAGTATAATAAAAATAATACAACATATTTCATTGATGTAAACGACAAAGAGAAAACTTGTTTCAATATAGAAAATATCACTTTTTATACATAAAATATATATATTTATGTATATATAGGTTAATGGTAATGATGCGTGTGCCGAGTCGTTGTTCTAATAGATCGCAATATCCTTTGTTTACCGACCACACTTCATGCAGCCATTAGGGAGTGCCAAGTTAACAAATGAGGCCGGTCGTGGTGTAGGGAACAAGCAGGTGACTGTAAGTGCGACGGGTTGTGGGTTCGATTCCTGCTCGAGGATTGAAATGTTTCCCATTGGCGAACGTAATGTCTTAACACTAGAGTCCAAGGTTCTCTCGGCCTTTACTGCTATACGAGGTCGACATAGTGACGACCGTTGATTATTACGCAATGAATATAGGTTCGAAATGTTGCGTTGAGTTCCGCCATTCAACATACAAAGTTCTATCGGATAAAACTACTATTGATTTTTAAGAGGGTAAACATTGGGAATATGTGAACCTAGCGTTAAGACACTCCGTTCCCATTAAGACATTTCCGTTTCCCACTTTCCGTTGAATTCCCGAGGCATTGCGTGTTGTATAAAATATAACAAATGAGAAATGATATAGGTATATCTGCGTCATGTTTTACTCCATATTTGTATAGAGGGTAGATAGGGAGAACCTTGTCCAAATACATTCCGGTCTCCGTTCCATTTTTTTTTATATTTTCTGTATCCTGCACATAGCTGGGTGGGTAGAAGGAACCTAATGTTAAGACACTACGTTCCCTACTTTGTGCTGAGTGGCGGAGCTCAACGCCGCGCTTTGCCTCGACACGAGAGCGAAGAAATGAAAATATAAATGTAAATAAATATTTAATTTCATCGAGTGCTGATCGAACCCACAACCAGTCACGCTTACAGTTACCGACCGACCTCATATACTTACAAACAAAAAAAAACCTCAAACAAATTCGAATTCACACCACATTCAACCCTACACATCCGAACTGACCTACCTACACTCATATTAAAACTAAAACTAAAATTCAAAATAGCCATTCATTTTCACAGTATTTTCGTATTTCAACGTAGAAAACACACTGTTGTTACTATTTAGTGTGAGCGCGGCCGCTTTGATAAATCGCAGTGGCCATTGTTCACTGACCGCGGCCGTTGGAAGGGCAAGAGTCTACAACTTGCTTCATTATTCATCACACCAACACTGGGTTTTGGTTCAGGAACGTTTTTAACTATCTACTTAATGTAATTTGGCTTAACAAATATTATTTGGTTGGTATTTTTGAATGGTATTGGTGTTTTTGTTATGTGAAATGTTGAAAAATATATAGGGCCAGTCGTGGTGTGAACGTGGTGTGGCTGTAAACGCGAATGGTTTTGGTTTCGATTCACAATCGCAGAAATAAAATATTTAATATTTTAATATCTTCGATGTGGTGACAAGGCAAAAGTGCAGCGTTAAGTTCTGCCTTTCAACAGTCCATGCTTTGAAAATTCGGCGGAAAGTGTGAAATGGAGTGTCGTTTCACTAGGTGTAGTTAGGCAGTTCCCTCTAACTACCCTGCTATATCCGGAATATGGTATAAAGCTGAAAAAAAGATGACAAATACATATATTTAGACAACGTATATCCATATATATATATTCTTTATTGCACTATAAAAAAATAAATAAAATAAAGTTACAGAAATGAGGTTAACAAAGGTGGACTTATCTCTAAAAGAGATTTCTTCCAGTCAACCTGTGGAAGTGGGTGAAATAAACATAGCGGGATGACAGAATTGTGCAATTTTCGGAAAGATTTTTTAACATAAATATGATATATTAAAAAAAATATATACCTACATACACATACATACATACATACATGAATACATACATATTATATATTCAATACATTAATACTAATATAATTATGAAGTTCTTTTTTTTTTCTTCAATCTTCAATGATAAGTACTGTCTAATTCTTTGATAAAATGCTTTTTTAATGATGCTTTAAAGGACACTATAGATGAGCTTTGTTGGATAGACTTAGGAAGCTTGTTTCAAAGTAATACAGCCTGTACGGAGAAAGACTTTTGCATAAATTTTGTGTTAGTCTTGGGAATTTCAAGCGTCGGAATGACACATGATCTCCTTGAGCGAGTGGGACTAGGAAGGATTATACATACAGAATAAGGCAGATTTTGTGGTATAAAAATCACATAATACAAGAGTATAGAAATCATGGGAATTGAACTAACAACCTGCACCTTACAAACAACCCACTCGACAAACAAGCAGCCTGCGAGTTTTGTAAAAAATGTCAATTATACAATATTTTTATATCAGTACATTATTTTATATGCATATAAAAATGTTGAATGTTTTGTGGTTCACCTTTAAATTAAAGTGACTTCGCTTCGTAGAAAAGAAATTTCGAAATGATTAAAACAAAATCCAAACTAAAATATTATATAAGACGTTCTCAAGTTTATTTTTAAGGCGTTTCTTAGAATTTTGGCTTTGAGCTGAATTTATAAATTTCTTTATAAGATTTTCTTTGTAGGAGTAAAAATAACTATTGTCCAAAAACATATAAACGGAAAACGGGTAAATACTCAATATAATAGGATTATAAAAGTGCCGTTTAACCTCTGCTAAATAATTTTGTTGAAATTATATGTTGAGCTTAGTTTTTGATTTTTTTTTCACCTCCAATTCTGCACATATCTGGATAGACAGAGGGCACCTGGGAACCTTAACAACTTAAGAAATTCCCTTCCTATTAAGACACTTCTGTTCCCCACTTTCCACCAAATTGTGAGCGAAATGGAAAATATTTAATTTCTTCGAATGGGAATTGAACCCATAACCTGTCATATACAGTCACACGCTTGTGTCAAAATACAGATTCTTCCTTTATTATTTATCTCATAACAAGGTTAAAAAAATCGAAGACACTAAAATCTAAACACGTCTTGGATACTTCCAAGTCGCACCCACTCCTCAATTGCATTATTTACATACATACATCACTATTTTTAGTTAACCAAATCAGAACTGTGCAATGTTCACGTCACTAGTCCACTAGTGACGTCGGGTCTCGGCTGGGGTTATTTATCAAGCACGTCGCGTTGCTAAATGTATCGCATTTTACTAGAAATTCGCCCGCGTCAAACCTGACTGTTACACGATGCGACGTGAAATGTAGATTATATATAGCGTTCAGATGTTTAAACTGACGTTTTATATGATAAGTTTCTATGTATGATATCATTGGTAACTAACAATATTATATTATAATATAATATTATAATATAGAGATGAAAAATTATAGTGTTGTCTCAATTTACATTTTTATACTTTTTTTACTTTTTTTGGTGTGCTACTTTTGCATTTTTAATCTATTTCATAAAAAATATTATGTGTGATAAGTCAGTGTATATTTAAGATGTAATTAAATATTATAATATTTAAAACAAATCCAGGAATTCCTTCTTAATAAGGTGGAATGTTATTTTTTTCCCTTATCTAAATAAAGGATAATATTTTAAACAAACTAATATAATATTTTAAAATACTTAAAGCCCGGCGCTGAGTTCTGCCACTCAACACGCAACGCCTCCAGATTTCGGCAGAAAGTGGGGAACGGAGTGTCTTAACACTAGGTTCCCTCTGCCCTACCCTGCTGTGTGCGGGATACAGCGTGAAGCTGAAAAAAACTTAAAGCCTTTTTATATATATAACAAACAAATCTAACAAAAACAACTGTACACTAAGAAATAAAACATCTAGTTTCACTATTAAAAAATATTCGCAATTCCACATCCTATCCTATATTCAATTTCTCACACCAAATTAATTAGTACAGTAAAATCTAACTAACATTAGAAGCACCTGCACGCCTCGCATACCACTCAGTTCTGTGAAGCCGGCAACGTTCGAATTACCCGTCATGGAGACAAGCAGCTCTAGCTCAGACAGAATTTACTTGTCAAAAGCGTCCTCAAGACATATCACTGTACTAAACGCCTACACGAGTACATTTTAACATACCTATGTATGGAGGAGGGGGAGGGGGGGAGTGTAGCCGGTGTTGAATGTCTTAATGAGAGTATGAAGGCACGTGTGTTATCACTTTTGAATAAGTATAATTTGAAATCGTCGTAGAACAGGGGTGTGTAACTGTGATTCGACGGTGATGGGTTCGATGCCTGTTTGAGTCACTTATTTTCATTATCATTTCTTCGCTCTGGTACCAAGGTACCTTCGCGCATCGTTGAATTCCGCCGTTCAACACACAGTGCCTCGAAAATTCAGCGTAAAGTTGGTAACAGAGTGTCTTAGCACTCCCCCTCCCCCTATCATTACCTCCCCCTGTCCTACTATATGCGAAATACGACGTTAAGCTAAAAAAAACATAAAATGCAAATTTTTTGGACATTAATTAAGCAAGAGCAAAAAAAAATATTAAAAAAAAGATTTAAAAAACATTTTTGTTTTCATAGCGGTTGAATATTTGACTAAGCACAACTATTTTCATTAAATTTACACTTACCAAATATTTAATATATAATTGCTACAATATATAAACTACGAGTCAATTATCCCTCAAGTGGTATAAACATTCAATACTACAGAAATATAAACGATATGATCAGAATAGACCATATTGGCCACAACGGGCCAGTAACCAAAAATGAGAAGAACATATCACCACCAACTAAAATTCCCCAGAGTAGAGTCCCACCACATCCTGGCACGATTTCGGCACTTTTTGATATATATATATAAATAGCCACGCCTCGGGACTTGTAAGTAATCTTTAGCAGTCAATAATTAAACTTGTACTCATCTATCCTATTAATTAACATCCCAAGGTCGTTTCCTTGACGCTTCAACGTTCAACAAAGAGATTTGGATATTTCAAATTATTTTATATTAAACATAATTGAATTTCGTTGAATAAAATATTTCTAATTATCACAATTTTAGCATGAACTGAAATTTTTACAGTAAATTATAATATATTTTTTATAGGTTCCTCTCTATTTTTGACCATTTCTACTATTAATATAAATAGTAATAGTCTATTAAAAATATAATAGGTATTTTTAACATTTTTAAAGTGTTATTCCACATTTAGAAGAAGAAGAATACTTATTTAGAAACGTATAAAAAATTGAACACAGCGGGACTCGAACCGTTGCCTCCTGGAAACCGACCAGGCGCTCTGACCACTAAGCCATTACAGTACACTAAGCCAGTTTTCAATAAGCAATATAATAGATATTCGGTAAATGTAGAGCATGATTTTTTGTATAAAAATATTAAGTAATAATGTATAGTGATGTACAATTGTGCTATTGGACAGGCCTATGTATAGCAGTGGACGAAGGCTGATGATGATGATGACGGTGATGATGATGTTTAGTAAATTTCTTAAGTTTTTTGTATTGTGTTGTATGTTATATACTCAAAACACGCGGAACAAAGGTTGCAAATATTGATTTTGTTTCACAAAATACGTACAAACTTAATGCCACAGACATAGTTTCCAATTCTAAGTTTTATTTCTTATACAAAACTATAAAACTAACTTACAGATAGATATAAACTCAGCTTCCTGCAGTATCACGCACATAGCAGGGTAGACAGAGGGAGCATTAAGATACACCGTTCCCCAAGTTCCGCCGACTTCTGAAGCCATTGCGGATTAAGTGGCGGAACTTAACGCCGTTCAAAAATCAGAACTATTGAGAAAATACTAAACATTTACGTAACATAATATTTTTTTATAGATTGATTGAGAAAAGGCAGAGAGAAACTGGGAACCTAGTGCTAAGACACTTCCGTTCCTCACATTCTTAGAGCAAGCAAATAAAAATATTAAATATTTAAATTCCTCAAGTGGGAATCGGATCCAAGACCAGTCGCGCTTACAATCGCACTAAACATAAATTTCAAAATATATTATTGCTAGGTTTTTTACTTACCTACTATAATCATATGAAAGTGAAATTGAAAACTTCGTGTAGATTAAGCTATTTAAGCCTACAAGAGGCGTGGAGTGTTCAATTCAAAGGCCGAGCATCCATTTTAATAGGCAGTTTTCTCAGTGGATTTTCGTGAGAGCTCCGACGACGAGTGCTTATATTAAGGTGAAGATTAAATACGTCGCTTACAAGGACTTATTGAGAACATAAATTACTACCTATTTTCATATAGCAATATGAATTCATAATTTAATTAAACTAGTGATAAAATGTGTTTTTACCTTATAAGGGCCGTCACGGTGCAGGGGCAGAGGCGTGCGATGGTTGTGGGTTTGATTCCCACTATTGGAAATTAAATATTTAACATTTTAATTATCTCGTTTTGGTAACGAAGTTAAGCTTGATGTTGGGTCCCATCACTCAACACGCAACGTATCAAGAATTCAGCAACGAAAATGGGGACGAAAATGCCTTAATGGGGTCGGAGTGTCTTATTATTACTTTCCCACTTTGCTATGTGCAGAATACACTTATGACGTTGAGGATTGAAGTACAGAACGTAGTGCCTTAACTCTACGTTTATTAAGACTACGCAATTATATGTGAGAAAAGCGTAAAGCTGTTTTGTTATTGATTTTTTAAATTAATTATCTCAGTTTAATCATTGGTAGAGACAACGGAGTGACATTTCTCGAAGCTTATAAGTTCAGAGACTTTTTCTTAGGTGGATTCCAAGATCCTGTTTTATCGATCCATACAAATGATTAGCTTATTCAAGGACAAACATAAGTTTGCGGTCGTATGCACTTCATTTGTATGAAATGAACTTCAAATATTACTTTGTAATTATTTTTTTTCTACGATGGGCAATAAAGTGTTCCTATAAGGGTCCCGTTTTTACCTTTTGAGAAACGGAACCCTAAAAGAACTATCATCTGCAATTATATACAAAAAATGTAATAGTAAATGCCTTTTAAACACCTACTTACATTGTAAAACTAGAAAATAATTTCTAAGCTCTAGTGGTATTTCCATAACTATCTTACAGCGCCGCACAGGGCCTCAGGGCGGGACGCGACCCACATGACAAGGGCCCCAATTTGAATAATTTCAAAAGACCGACGTGAAGCCGCATATACCTAAACGATTCTTGACATATCCATTGAAATTATTGTAAAGACACATTTTCTTTGTGAAATACTTATAAATAACGAGACTCAAAGATTATTTGCCTGTTTCTAAATACTTAGTATGTACAGAACTAAATTTTAAATTAACTTATAAGTTTTTTCTTAAAAGAATACTATACAATAAAAAATAATATATTGTAATAATATTAAAGCTGTAGCGGCGTTGAGTTCCGCCTCTCAACACCTCAAGAATTCAGTAGAAAGTGGAAAACGGGAATGTTTTAACACTAGGTTCCCAAGTTCCTAACTAATTACGTACGCAGCGATCAATCAAAGTTAAGTCACAGGTTTCTTTGGTTTCCGGACATTAATAAATGATTAAGGATGAAACCTAAAGGATGAAACCCAACGCCCACTTCTCAAACTGATTCCAGCCGAGCCACTGTTAGCTTTTAGCGTTTATTATTTCACTTCATTTAGTATAAAAAAAGCACATTGCAAAGTCTTATCCAATTCAAAAGCAGGAAACAATTTGCTAAAATAGTAGGTATTTTTTTATTTACTTAGTTATTAAATTTAAATAAATATATCAGCTTCAAGCTGTATCCCGCACACAGCAGGATACGAAGAGGGTACCTAGAGTTAAGACACTCCGGTCTCCACTCTCTGTCAAATATCGGAGGCATTGCGTGTTGAGTGGCGGAACTCTTCGATGCGCTTTTTATCTTGCACGAGAAAGAAAAAATGAAAATATTAATTTAAATAAATATCTCATTTCCTCGATTGGGAATCGATCCCACAACCAGTCGCGTTTACAATCACACTTTTATGCCCCTGTGCCGCGACTGGTCTCTACAAACAGATTTAATTTTTTTTTTTTGCTTCACGCTGTATCCCGCACACGCAGCAGGGTAGGCAGAGGGAACCTAGTGTTAAGACAGTCCGTTCCCCCCTTTCTGCCGAACTTTGGAGGTATTGCATGTTGAGTGGCAGAATTCAACGCCGCGCTTTGCCTCGACACCAGAGCGAAGAAATGGAAATGTAAATTTAAGTAAATATTTCATCTCCTCGAGTGGGGATCGAACCCACAACCAGGCGGTTTTACAGTCACACTTTGTGCCACTGCGCCACGACTGGCCTCAGATTTAATATTATATATTATTTAAGCACATTATCCTTAAATCAACCATCAATAGTCACGTCAGTCTAACTTCTACTTCCTATACTAATACTCCATTATGCTATGGGAAAATTGTATTAAAATAACAGAGTAACTAATTAAACTTTATGAAGTTTCCTCTCGTTGTTTTAAAAAATCTTAAGACATGGAAAACTTTTGAAACTTCTAATTATACTATTACTAAGAATTGCATATCTTCTTTCATAAAATAGATTTAAATAAAGTGAAAGTGAAGTGATGGATATAGAGTTTGTGATTTTAAGATTTGTATATACCTCTTTAATATATAGATAATAATTATAAACATATATAATATATATATTCATCATTCATCTTAAATTTTGTTGGGCGTTAAATAAAAAAAAAATATATTTTTTTTTTATTTAACGCCCAACAAAATTTAAGATGAAAGTGAGATAAACTTATTTACTTTTAATTTGTTACTTTATTATATTGGTGGCGAAATCAAATGACAGTAAAGCTTAAAAAATATATGGAGAAAACGCCCAAAAGAAAACTAAATAGTTTAACAATAATCTTTTTTGGAAAGTAATAATTTTTTATTTGTTATATTACATCTTGAATGTAACCCATTAAGCTATCTGAAATGAATAAGTTGACATTCTAAATCAGTCGAAACTACTTTAACTCTCCTCTTCCAGCTTTCCAGCTACTTTACGAGAGAGTAGCTATTAAGAGATTCCGTTCTCCGCTTTCTGCTCTAATTCGAGACATTGCCTGATGAAAGGCGGAACTCAACGCCGCTCTTTATCTTTCGAATTTGAAGATAAAAATAATCTAGTTAAGATCAAATGAACAATTTCCCAGAGTCTATTTTGTACGTAAAATCCGTTTTTCATCCACAGTTCGGTCAATATTCGACAGTTCAATACTAAATTTGAACTTGTGACGTGTGAAATTGAGTTTCATATGGTAATTTTGCCTCAGATATTGGATGTCTATTTCTATTTTGTTTGTAACAAACTATCGCTCAAACATGTTTATATGAAATTTAATCTAAACAAGGTATTCCTTTGTATTGCCATCGTACAATTTGGGCATACGAGTATATATTTTTATATAAATAGATATTCGATTTATGTTTAAATTTTTAATTTTGTTTTTTTTTTGTTTATAAGGGAAACTATCTAAAACAAATCTGTAAAGAAAATTGAAGATTGCAAATTCAAATTCGAAAACCAAAAATTTAAAGCTCTTAAATCAAATAAAAAACTTATTTCATATATAAATAAAATCTACATATAATTTTTTTCGCCAAATAACCAAAACTACGTGGTACGCTTGGTGAATTCCATCCTCTATTGATTAGAGTATATGTATGAAGATCAATTATTAATGAAATAAAAAAAACAGCTTCAAGCTATATCCCACATACAGCAGGGTAGGCAGAGGGAACCTAGTGTTAAGACACTCCGTTCCCCACTTTCTGCCGAATTCTGAAGGCATTACGTGTTGAGTGGCAGAACTCAACGCCGCGCTTAGCCTCGACACCAGAGCGAAGAAATGGAAATAAAAATTGAAGTAAATATTTCATCTCCTCGAGCGAATTGAACCCACAACCAGGTTTTACAGTCGCACTTCGTGCCACTGCGCCACGATTGCCACGGCCTCAAATTAGCTGCTACATTATGAATAACAAGTATTTTTAGACTAATTATGAACCAAAACATCACAAAGAACTGATGACAAAATCATATATAAATTTAAATATTATAAACCGATTAAAATAATAATCTAATTTAAATAATTAGATATTAATACAAAACAATGTTTATAAATAAAAGCTATACTGCGACAAAGTGACCCAAAACACAGAAACCGATATCATTATATAATAGTATTTAATTGGAAAATGCACGGAATAATGCAAAACTAGGCACCGCGGGGATCTATTCATTTAAATAATAAAACGATTTGGTACTATATTTTCGATATTGGACTTCAAATTTTGATAAACGCACTGTGAAGTTAATAGCATTAATAATTTTCAACGTTATTAATTTAGATTTAGCTCACAGAATCCGAATGCTTAAACTTCTGTTTCAATTGTAAATATATTCTATTATAGGAGCATTTATTGAGGTCATCAAACTTACGCTTTTAAAGGGAACGGAGTGTCTTAACACTAGATTCACTTTTGCGTTGAATTTTGGAGTTATGGGTTCGATACTTCGATCTCCTCTCGAGGAAATGAAATATTTCATATTTTTATTTCTTCGCTTTCATTTATTTAATATTTACATTTCCTCCATTCAACACACAACGCCTAAAAAAGAGCGGAGTGTCTTAACACTAAGCTCCTCCTGCTTTCTATGTCCACCCTGTATACGGGATACAGCGTGAAGCTGAAAAAAAATCCAATTCTAAATTGCACAAAATATAATTGATAAATTATAAGGATAATTAAAAGGCTGCCAGCAAACCACTAATATTCTAACAATACGTCCGTACACACATCTCGTGCATGATGTCGATTAATCTGAAATAATTATATTACACTGAATTGATATACCTCGATGCACAGACAGAGGGTTCGTATGACGAGGCTAGGGTGGAATTACCTCTGTACGTAGCAGTAATTAAGCCTTAAATGTCTACTTTGAATGTCAAATGAAATTTTGGAACGCTATTTCTATGACAAAGGAATAAAATGTAACATTATTTCTTAGCTCTGCCACCAAGGCAAAAGCCCGGCGTTGAGTTCCGTACGTAAACACGCAATCCAACGAAGTGTCTTAACACTAGATTGCAGATGTGCGGTATACAGCGTGAAGCTGATTTGATTTAATTTAAAATGTAACAGAAATATTAATAGTTTTATAGTTTTGATGGAAGTAAAATTTGTTGTGATAAAGTAATTGAGTATTCGTAGTGTACGTAATTTCCCGACTGCTAAGGAAGGGTTATGTTTTTCGCGCGTATCTTGTATGTATGTAATATTCTTTATTACCTCGTATCTCCAGAACCGCTGAACGGATTTACATAATTGAGGTATCGCTAGATTCGTATTAGCAGCCCAAGTGTTCTTAGATAGATGACGTTAGTAAAAAATAATCATGGCGGCTGCGGTACGCCATTGGACTTAGTGAAAAAAAATATTTTCGTTTCGAATACTACAATATGGGTATCAAATTGAAGAGCTCAATTTCACGATTTCAAAAAGGTATATCATGATTATCATAACCATAATAAATTCTAACAAAAAAATGAAAAATAAAAAAATATTTGTAAAAACAAAAACCCCGACTGCATCATAGAAAATAAACAAGCCCAATAGTTTATTAGGATTAACAGTCGGGACCTATAAGTAATTCTTCAATCAATAAACTCTTTACCAGGAACCCCGCATAATTTAAAGAGGTCCCGGCTGTTAATCCTAATAAACTATTGGGCTTGTTTATTTTCTATGATGCAGTCGGGGTTTTTGTTTTTACAAATATTTTTTTATTTGATTTATACGAATATTCAGAAACATATATTTTGTTATATAGGTAGGAATAATAAATATTATTATAATTTTGTGAAAAAAAACGTTTTTGTTAAGTGATAGCTTGTGTTATCTCTTTTCTGATGAAAAACTTGTAAATTCTGAAAAATATTATTTTTAAGTACTTTATAATAATATTAAAAATATAAGATGAAACAAAGAAAGCTTCTTGACTCGTTAACAAGACAAAGCACGACGTTGAGTTCCCTAAAAGTAGAAAACGATTGGCTTTCCCTACCATATTATGTGCGATATAGCGTGAAGCTGTAAGAAAAATATATTTTTTTCATTGTACTAAATGCTATATTAGGTTTGGGTTCATGTACCATATAAAATAAGAAAACGTTAAGCTCAATTAAACACAAAATATAACATAAAATCGAACTATAAAACACCCAAAAAAAAATTAAAATATTTAATATTTTATACATTAATTCCGTATTAAAAGGCTGCCAATACAATACCATTAGGTTATTTATGTTTACACCGCACATTCGTCTCGACCAATGACCAGTAATGGAGTGGACGAAAAATGACGACCCATCAAGTGGAAAGAGGAGGAGGAGGAGGAGGAGGCGGAGGAGGAGGAGAAGGAGGAGGAGGCAGGGAACCGTAACAAACTTTTCACTATCCTGGTGATGGATTCGATGGTATTCTGTGGATTTTTAGTTCGCATTCCTCTTAGTGGATGTTTTAATGTTAGTATTAGTTGTTATTATAGTGAAATATATTGGAGAGTGCTGGTTTTGTTTACTATTAATGCCGATTTTTTGTTATATTTTATCGTATATGTCAACAGTTTTAAGATTATCGGTGTTCTGGATGTCATATTGGAAAGTTTTATTTTTTTCGATTATAAATTAATTAAATACACTCGATATTACTTTTCGTGTTTCATAAGCTTACAAATTTTACATTGACTACTGGATCAAGGTGTCGACGTGGGCGTAGGAAGAGGGGTGGGCACAAACTACGGGAGGATTGACCGTGCCCACCCCAAAAATCATGCTTACAAAAAATTTACCCTGAATGATAAAAAAAAACAATATTTACATGGTGTTTAAACGATATATATCTGTGGAAAACTAGAGTCCAGGCAGCCCCCAGAAAATATCTTTAGATACGCCCATGGGTGTAGAAACTAACTTTCCACTTACTGTAAAAAGAGTGAAAATTACGACAACTGGAAATTGAATCCAGGACGACTTTGAAAAGCATATAAGATCAGCACTATTCCAAATATATGAACTTACTTCTTTCTAAATAATAATGAGATCCGTTGGCCTACTTCCTACAATTCTAGTCTTACTTTTTAGTCTAGTAATTTACAGCGTAGCTTCATCTCCTAAAATTCTCCGTAAACACTATAAAATGTAATGAATAAGAAAAATACCTGAACATGATATTTCTTCATATAAATTGTATTAGGCTACATTAAAACTTTATTTTAAGGCTAGGTTTTATTATATGTAAGTATACACGCTGTCTGCCCTTCAGGTCACGAGGTTAACAGGTTCAAGACATTATTTGTGTTAAACTTTTAAAAAAATAATTAAATTAATCCCCTGAAACAGTATAATATATTAAATTTAACATATTATTTAATATCAGACCACGCTCTAGAGAAACATTAACATTTTTAATATGATAATTCCTTATGATAGATACATATATAGTAAAATGAATGTATGTAGTTTGTATACTAAGTACATCTTACTAGTATCATGAATGTTTGTAAGGATGCATGTTTGTTCCACTTTAACGCTAAAACTACTGAACGGATTTAATTGAAACTTCACAACAATATAGCTTATACTGTCGTAAACATTGATAACGATATAAAATGACATTGATCGTGAAGTGATAAAATTTGCACATGAAGCACTCCATTAGGCAAGCATTATTTGGAAGTAATAAAGTATTATTTTGTAAATAATATCATTTTTTCAACTTCACGCTTTGTTACGCACATAACAGGGTAGGCAGAGGGAACCCCGATATCTTGTTCCAAAACACTCTGTAAACGAATTCTCGGAGCATTGTTGAGTGATTATGACTGAGTGTTAATTTCATTCCCCCGAACCGAACCCACAACCGTCGCAATAACTTCGACACAATGGCCCCAATACTTAAGGCAAAATACTGTTACTCTTAACTTGTAAATAATGCTTTATGCCGCATATGTCAAGATAGAGGATCTAGTGCCAAAATAAGATCCGTTCTCCACCTACCGCCCGAAATCGAGGTTTTGCTTGCATTACTTGATGCGTGACAGAACTCAACTCCGCTTTAGGCTGTCAGTTTAGCAATTTAAAATGATTAATTCTACTTATTTAGAAAATGTATAAAAATTTTAACCCGCGCCTCCTGGAAACCAACCAGGTCGGTTACCAGGAGGCGCGGGTTCGAGTCCCGCTACGTTAAAATTTTTATACGTTTTCTAAGTAAGTATTTTTTTTCCTACGTGTGGAATAACACTTTAAAAATGTTTAAAATGATTAATTCTCTTGAGCGGAGATTGAACCCACTACACTGTTCCACTGCGCAATGACGACAATCATGCAATACACGGAAATTGTGTGCACTTAACAAAAAGAATATTATTAAATTTGCAATATGGATTCCGATTTAAAATATAATACTCAACCAACAGTTTTAAGTAAAAATTCATAAAAGCCGTTCCATAAATATATTTCATACGCAAATACTTGCTGTATTACTTTTTAAACGAGCTGCAGAATACCAAAATGAAGTTAATCACAATTTTCCGGAGAGTTTTGTTTTAATATTCTGTTTTATTATGATGAAATTTATCATGGACGCACCGTTCGCCGGAACGCGTATTATTTGTAGTGCAAATAATGTAGAGTATAGACAAATAAAGAATTAATTATTTTCTGTTTCATTTTAAATAATTTTAAATTAAATAGTTGTAGATTGATTTGTTTGATTACAATGATTTTATCGTGATTTATTTTTATAATGTTTTATTTATTTTTTTACATTGCGTTGTTGCCTTTTATTGTAGGTTTGTTTTATTTTATAATTCAATATGCTGAAAATTATAAATGTATGTATAGGAATAACAATACATTCTGTAAAATATGTATAATATGTAACATTTGAGGCCGTGAGGGCCAAGGGGCACAAGGGTGTGACTGTAACGCGACGGTTGTGGGTTCGATCACTGCTCAATGAAATGAAATATTTACTTAAATTTATATTTTCATTTCTTCGCCTTGGCTTCCGCGTTGAGTTCCGTCATTAAATACTCAATACCTCCAAAACTCGGCGGAAGGTTGGTAACGGAGTGTCTCAACACTAGCTTCCCTCTGCCTACTCTACTGTGTGCGGGATACAGCGTAAAGCTGATTTATTTATTTTTTTATTTTATACATAAATCTTGATTTTATCTAAAGTATATAATTGTATAATAGATACTACTGTCTTGTTTGAAATGGCTTGGAAAATATCCCTTTACATATGTTTTTGTGATTTGTAAAGCATAAAAATAGTTATATATACAGATACTTTAACCATTTATGCAGCATTTAAGCCCGCGCATAATGTCTTAAGGTCTCCCGTTCCATTTAAAAAAAATCTATTGCTACTCCACTCTTATTAATCATAGCATGATAAAATATAGGCTTTCTCGATAAATCGGTTATCAAAAACAAAAACCTACATTTAAATCAGTAGTTAACCAACCAAATAAACTCTTTTTTAAAAATATTAATATTAATACACCAATCTCCTATGTGAATGCTTTATAATATCGATATTGATTCATGCATTCCGTATAAAGTGAAACTAGTTGTATCTTATCATTTCGATCCCTATTATCGCCTGTCTATACAGTTTACGAGCTCAATGGCGGAGTATCTCACTTTGTCTAAATCTGTTTGCTCAAATGGCATTATAGCAATATAAAGTTATAATATGTTTATAGGTGAGACCGTAGTGGCATAAGAGCACAAGGGTGTGACTATATAGCAACAGTTGTGGCTTTGAACCCCACTCGAGGAATTAATTATTATTTATTAAGGCAGAAGCCCGGCGTTGAGTTCCGCTACTCAATACGCAATGCGTTGAAAAATCAGCGGAAACGGGGGAACGGAGTATTTTAACACAAGGTTCCCCTCTGCCTACCCTGCTGTGTGCGGGATATTTTTATTTTATATTTATAGGGTACATAAAAGTAATACGTTTATGCATACCTTTATATTATTGTAAATTAAGAATGCAGAAGTAAACGTAAAAAAAAATAATACTAATAATAGTTCCGCCGGGGGAACCAAGTGTTAAGACATTCCGTTCCCCATTTTTTGGCAAATTCTGGAGGTATCGCGTGTGTTGAGTGGCGGGACACAACAGCGCGCTTTGCATCGACGCCCGAGCGTAGAATTAGAAATATTAAATATTAAGCATGTTTGAGTGGGAATCGAACCCACCACCAGTCACGTTTCGAGTCACACTCTTCTGCGCCTGCGCTATAACTGGCCAATATAAAAAATAATATATATAGTTTTAAACATTTTTAAAGTGTTATTCCACACTTAGGAAAGATTTTTTATACATTTTCTAAATAAGTATTAATATATATAGTTTTTTTTTACCTTTGGAAATGTCCTAGCCGTCTCTACCGCCCCACATGTGGGGGGGAACGTTAGTAACGCTCTACAAAGTGGGCACTTAAATAAATCACCGGCATCTATCAGCGCGAAATATTTCGCTGCAAATACGTAATTTCAAGCAATTTATCAAAAAAAAAAAAAACAAACAGGCTGTTGGAGTTTTAGTTACTTTTATCTGCTCAATTAGGCCGTAGTGGTGCAGGGGCACAGCAAGTGACTGTAAACGAGACTATTGTGGGTTCGATTTCCACTAGCGCGATCGTTTTTATTTTCTCGCTCTGGTAAAAAGGCCAAGCGTGGCGGTGAGTTCCACCACTCAACATGCAGTGTCTTATAAATTCCGTAGAAAGTGGAAAACAGAGTGTCTAAACACTAGATTGCTACTGCCTACACCTACACATAATGCTGCAAAAAGTCTGTTCAATATATTATATAGATTTTTTATTTATTTTAATATATTCCCATCTTGTTAGTATCTCCCATACTATCTTGTCATTCATTGAATACTAAGTATTAATGAATTATTATAGTACTAACAAAATAAACGCTTCTCCTCAGATTGCACAACATCTCCATCGTCCAGCATCAGCGGCATCACCACCGTGTCTGTGGCTGTCACGGGGCTGGACACGCGGCCGCTGGCCAAGAAAGTGCGCCCGAAGCCCGCCTCGCCCAACCGGCAAGGACCTCAGCAGTGCCAAGTTAGTAATTATATTATTATTTTTATAATTAATGAAAAAGTGAAGATTTCTATTTAAATATTTATTCTATATTTTCTATTATCTTTGTTTAATTTTATACTAGCTTATATCACTCCCAACAGCTATTCCCGACATGGAGGCTTATAAAATCTTAATCTATCTTTATCAAGTTTGAAAATAATAAGAATATCATTATATTTTCGTTGCGCAATAATAATGATTTACATTTTGAAGATTTTTAGTATACTAATAAATATTTAGGTTCTAATTTAAGATTCTCTAAGAAAAAAATATGCCACCTACGTTCTTTGCTTATTAATAATTAATTAAGCTTTTATAAACAATGTCTGGGATCTGTTCAGCAGAATTATGTTGGAAAAAAAATATTAAACAAATCAATAACAAAATCAAATCTAATTAAATCGGCTTCACGCTGTAATACGGACACAGCAGGGTAGGCAGAGAGAACCTAATGTTAAGACACTCCGTTCCCCACTTTCGGCCGAATTCTGGAAGAATTGCGTATTGAGTGGCAAAACTCAACGCCGCGCTTGTCCTCGACACCAGAATGAAGAAATGGAAATATAAATTTAAATAAATATTTCATTTTCTCGAGTGGGGATTGAACCCACAACCAATCAGTTTTACAGTCACACTTTGTTCCCCTGCGCCGCAACTGGCCACTTACACCTACATGATAATATAAATTTAAATAATAATATTTGTTTAACCTATTTATTATACTTACATATAGTTTTATAGAGCAGTTTACAATACTACGAAATTTTTTATTTAACGTTAATATAAATGTTCAATTTATATATTTTAAAAAGTAATTACTCCGACGCATACTAGTAAGCTAAATTACTAAATAATCGAGTTTTATAAATACTCATATGAGATACATATTCATATTTTAGATGACTAATTTGAACAAAAAACATTCGGCACCTAAATAAAATAACGCGTTTTTTAAACATACGTAAAAGTCCTTTTTTCATTTTATCCATAAAAAAAACAAGTTTTACCTAAATACAATACAAAATTAAACATTTAATAAATTGAATCATTGGTATTGAGAAGAAGAATTCGATTTTTACCGTTTCAATATAAAATATCAGTTTCACGTTGTATCCCGCATATAATAGAGTAGGCAGAGGAAAGGTATTAAGACACTCCGTTCTTCATTTTCTATCAAATGTTTTAAGCCATTGCGTGTTGAGTGGTGGAACTCAACGCCGCGAAGAAAATGACAATATTAATAAATAATAATTAATCTCGCGAATGGAGATCGAACTCATAAACTCATTTACTTTTTACAGTCTCATCCTTGTTATTTAAAATATTTTTGAATATTGATCTTTACTTATACCTATCCTAACCTACCGTTCCGTGACTCTGGCTCGAGCTCAAACGATTCGGAGACCGTGCCAAGTAGGTTTCATCTGATATAATATATTGTAGCATCTGACACGTGCCAAACGTCTTATCAAGAGAGCCCTGAGGTTTTTCCTTATATGGTACAAGAGCTGGAGACTTTGTCAATGTGTCACTTAAAGTAATTGAGATTGGCATCTTTTAGCAGTATTTTTTTGAGGCCAGTCGTGGCGCAGCGGCACAAAGTGTGACTGTAAAACCGACTGGTTGTGGGTTCGACCCTCACTCGAGAAGTTGAAATATTTACTTAAATTTATATTTCCATTTCTTCGCTCTGGTGTCGAGGCAAAGCACCGCGTTGAGTTCTGCCACATAACACGCAATGCCTCCAGAATTCGGCAGAAAGTGAGGAACGGAGTGTCTTACACTAGGTTCTCTCTGCCTACCCTGCTGTATGCGGGTACAGCGTGTAGTGTGACCGGAGTAATTTTTAATATTAATTTTATTTTTTGCAAAATGTCATATTGAGTGGCGGTAGTTAACCCAACGCTTTTTGCCTTGGTACCAGAGCGAAGAAATGAAAATATTAATAAATAATGATACATTCTCTCAAGTGGGAATCGAACCTACAATCGCCGCGTTACGCTACGCCACGATAGCCTCCTTTATTCCCTAAAGTGGGCATTAAATCCACAACCATACTGAGATGTCATCCCACTGCGCCACTATTGCCTAAAACATTTATTAAGCATTAAACTAAATAAAAACACATCACCCCTCCAATAGAATTAAGTCGACAAAATTGAGGAACCCAAACGGAAATAAAATCCATCGCCAAAATACACAGTCAGCTTTCAACATACATTTTTACAGTTCCTATGTTTGGGTTGAATAAGACCTCTATTTGGTTAGTCGACATGGCGAAGTTATATCAAAGCAAGGAGTTTAGTATCTGTGTTCCGGATAGTTTCCACACTATAAGGACCGATGGACCGATGGACCGAGGCGATTGCCTTGTATTTGTGTTTTGACGATGTTAAAACCGATATGTACTAGAGAACTCACATACAATATAGTCGTCTGTGGCGGCAGAAATTAGGAATATATGCACTTATTGGTTGGGTATACAGCAAAAGAGGTCAATCGTAGAGAGGCGGGTAGTGGGTTGAATTCCAACTCGAAGAAATGAAATATTTAATATTTTAGTTTCTTCGCCCTGGTGTGGAGGCAAACACCGCTCTACTCACAATGCCTCCAGAATTCGGCGAAAAGTGGGGGGCGAAGTGTCTTAAGCGTGAATCTGAAAATATAGCAAAAGAATTTTTTTTTATTATTCAATGTATGTATCAATTCTCCAATTTATGTTTTTTAGTGATATTATATGATTGCTAACAAAATATCCGAAATACTTTATGTAAATGATAGAGGGTACATTTATATTTTAAGTAAACATTTGCGTTACCATCATACAAAACATACATTCTGACATTTCCTACTAATTCCACTTTTCCTATTAATTCGAATATTGAATAAAATACTTTATGAAATTTGATTATATAATTGAATTGGATCTTCAACCCATTTAGGTAACGGTTCCATGTTTGAGGGACGCCTACCTTAAAATATTCAAACAATTTCAATGCTTATATTTAAGTAAACATCATTTGATTCTGTGAATGGTTTCTTTAAGTAGTTTCTAATATTTTTAAAGACTACAATTTGCTTAATCTAGACGAAACCAGGCCAGTCGTGGCGCAATGGCACAAGCGTATGAGTGTAAACGCGACAGGTTGTGGGTTCGATCCCCACTTGAGGAAATGAAATATTGAATATTTTCATTTCTTCGCCACTCAACTCACAATGCCTCGAGAATTCGGCCACGAAAGTAGGGAACGGAACGTCTTAATGGGGACGAAGTATCTTAGCACTAGATTCAGGTTCCCCCTGCATGCCTTGCTCTTTACAGTATACAGTATGAAGCTAGAAAACATAAATATTGCTTTCATAAATAATAAACTACTATTGGCTCACAGCATGACATGCCCATAAATTATCGAATGACATACAGAAAAATATTATCTAAAAAGAAGACCGGAAATATATCAGCAGATTGTAACGTTCAAAGGGATAACGGAGCGAGAAACTGTGTTTGTAGGTCAACCGATCAAAAGAAGGGGCCAGGGGCTAGGAGGTGCACTATCCACGTTTTTGAATAGGTAGTTTATTTTCACACTACATGATGAATAGTGATAAATTGAACTTTGCTTTCGTATATGTAATATGATGCATACGTCGTGTATATTGACTGAAATAAAAAAAGGAAATATAAAATATATTGAAATAGAAAATAAAATTGTAATAAAAAAAAAGTAAAATTTACTGTAGTTAAATAAATGTTGTAAAGATAAAATACAAAGAAATAATTTTCAATCAATAATTTTAATAGGCATAATATGCCTAACCGAATTCTTATTTCTGTCAAAAAATATTTTCTATTAAAAACAAAATGGTGGAAAATTTAAAAGTTACTGTTCAGATAGATTTTTTTATAATTATAGGATTAAAGCAATATAAGAATTATTATCCTTTGTATTTAATACTTAACTGTACCTTATTAAAACTGATTTTATAATCTAAAACATTTCATAATCATCATCAATATTAAAGTATTAAAATACACAAAGACAAAACAAATTGAAAATGTTTCCTATTTACAAAGCATTAATACTGACTCAGCTATACAACAGTCTCTACACAAACTTTACTAAATTATATAAACAGATTGAATATCCCCTTTGTCTCCTCCGACGTCGATTCCTACTTCCATAATTCCATCATTGAAACTCACAAAATAACTTACAAAGGCCTCATAATATAATCAGATACCGACTTGTTTTAATGTTGGAATGAGATTTAAGCTGATACTACTAATTGGTGAGGCTAATAGCCTTGATGGTCGTTGCCAATTAATGCTTATTGATGTCGCCGTGGATCTCGACCCTCGTCTCGTTTTAACCCCATCTCACTTTCCTAATAATTAATCAAGCAATTACTAACCGAACGGTCCGAATAATCTTGAAATATAAAGATTATATAAAACTTATAATTTAAAGGACAAACTAGCTGAACGCTTTGTTCCAAATTGATGTACAGATGGTATCTAGTCACTTATCATATCATTTTAATTCTAATAGATATGACGAGAAATTTTGAGAAACTGCTCTATAATGTTCATAAATGTATTGTAATTACAACGTATATAATATTTCTGCAAAAAATATAGATTTAGTATTAAAATAAATACATTTTAATTTATAAGTTTTAAAATCGTATTAAAACGCGTCGAAATGTCATGGCGTTGCTTGTGACGTCATATCTGAGTAATCTGCCAATACCATTGTATACAACATAAACTGTCAATTCGTTTACTTACCAAGGCGTAACGTCAATTTTGACAGATTGACATTCAACATGGCGGTTTCCCGTCTTTTGTAGTTTTATTTTTTATAAATAATTATTAATGCTACAGTTAATAATAATATTAATAAACACGTTGTAATTTATTAATAGAATCAATTAAATACATAACTTTAGTGTTTTTTACTTACCTCAACCTTATCAAGCCTATTCTCGAGATATTGGATAGCAGAACATGACGCCGCGCCTTTTCCGTTAAAGTGGAGAAACAAAAATAACAATTTAAACCCACGACCATCGTGTTTACAGTCGCCGAAGGCCTCTTTATCTCTATATATAATAGGACAGTAAAAATATTTTGTCTGTACATTTAGTAATTTTGACTGAAATGGATAGAGGGACACTTAAAAATTATAATAGAAAGCAAAAAGATTTTTTTGAATTTCTTGTCTGTCTGTCTGTCGACATATTTTTGTCCGCATTTTTCTCTGAAAGTACTGAACCGATTTACTTGAAAATTGCTCACCAATTGCTTTCTTTTAACTCAACTTAAATACTAAAAATTAGTTCATCAAAATCGGTTCATTAAAAAAAAGTTATCGTCATTTGAAAGAAGTCGTAATTAATTCAACACAAAGATAAAGAACGATCTTGAAAGAAATATCAAGTAAATACAAAGATTTTTTGGTTGGTTCGTTCATATAATATATGTAACTAATTTAAAAACTGTACAGGAGTTAATATGCAATTATTACAGTTATTTTACAAAGAATATTATGAATCCTACAATCTAAATTAAATTATTCACTGACATCAGCACATTTAACAGAGTATATTATATAGGTAAAAAGAACATAACGTTACAAAAATATAAACGTGTAATAAATAATTAGCTTTATGAATATTTTATAAATATTAAATATCAACAATGGTCGTATTTTTTTTATTTAAAACAATCAAAAATTCTTTGACGATAACGTCGTAAAAAAATCATATTAGAAGTCATTATAGTTGTCAATCAATTCTGCTTATTAAATCAATAATCATGTATTTTAAGCGGGCGAAGCCGTGGGCGAGCCGCTAGTATATTATATTCCACCATAATTTACTTAGCTGTTAATAGGAAAAAAAATATTTTTAGGTTCTATTTTATTCAAATGCAAAGTAACGTAAAAGCAAGGTAATCTAAATATAGTAAACTGATTTTCATAATCATTTTTTTAGCTATAGAGTACCAGTAGTGGCGCAAGGGCACAAAGTGTGACTGTAAACGCGACAAGTTGTAGGTTCGATTCTCACTTGAAGACATCAAATATTTAATATTTTCACCTTTTCACTCGGTATCGATGCAAAGGATGAGGAACGGGGAGTCTCAACACTAGGTTCCCTCTGCCTACCCTGCTGTGTACGGAATACAGCGTGACGCTAAACAAATATATACATCTATTCGACACCACGTCAATATAGCTAAATCGAATTTGTTGATATCTTCATTTTATCCTGCCAAATTATGACGGATTCTTATTTCATTTAACAGTCCGCGAGTAGGCCGCTGGAAGCCCCGAACGCGTTTCGAATGGCTAATGTTGTAGGACTTGTTAAGGCGTGTACACACATACGAATATATGTTTTGGTTCACCCTGTATCAATTTACTTTGCTGGATAAACTTCTTTTCGTATCATAGTAGATATAAAAAAACAGCTTCACGCTGTATCCCGCACATAGCACAGGCAGAAGGAACCTAGTGCTAAGACACTCCGTTCCCCACTTTCTGCCGAATTCTGGAGGCATTGCATGTTGAGTGGCAGAACTGAACACCGAGCTTAACCTCGACACCAGAGCGAAGAAATGGAAATATAAATTTAAGTAAATATTTCATCTCCTCAAGTGGGGATCGAACCCACAACCAGTCGGTTTTACAGTCACACCTCGTGCTGCTGCGCCACCATAGTAGATATGATAGGTGTAAAGATGATTTTAATTATATTTCTTTTTTAGCTTCACGACGTATATACGCACATAGCAGGGTAGACAGAGGGAACTTGGAAGTCTAATATTAAAACACTCCGTTTTCCACTTTCCGCCGAATTCTGGAGGCATTTGTATTTAGCTTTGAGGAAATGTTTATATTTAATATTTCATTTCCTCGAGTGAAAACCGAAGCCACAAGGTTGTGGGTGGGTTCACGCGTCACGTCAACTGAATAGAAATCAACTTCGCCTTGTTATTTGTTAAGAATATTTACCAATATTTACAAATATTTACAAATATTTACAAATATTTACAAATATTTACAAATATTTACCACATTTGTGTATCTCACCTAGTTTTACAGTGAGGCCGGTCGTGGCGCAGAGGCACAAAGTGTGACTGTAAAACCGACTGGTTGTGGGTTCGATCCCCACTCGAAGAGATGAAATATTTATTTAAATTTATATTTCCATTTCTTTGCTCTGGTGTCGAGGTTAAGCACGGCGTTGAGTTCTGCCACTCAACACGCAATGCCTCCAGAACTCAGCAGAAAGTGGGGAACGGAGTGTCTTAACACTAGGTTCCCTCTGCCTACCCTGCTGTGTGCGGGATACAGCGTGAAGCTGATTTATTTTATTTTTTACCTAGTTTTACAAGAGATTGAATCACAAACTTCTTTAACGTTTACATAAAATTACTTTCGCATTTTGATTCTAATATTTAAACAACTTCCTACACTGAGCAATTACAATTCTCTCATCATTCAATATTCAAGTCGCGAACAGTCGATATAAATATATTTTCTTTGGATGATGTTTTTTCTATGTTTTCATTTATTGTTGTTTTCGTGGGTTTTTGTTTTAAATAATTTTATCTATATTTATTGTTATTTAGAATGTAAAAATGTAACTCTAGAATAGTGACTGAGTTTAGTTATAAAATTAATAGATAACCTAGCTATTAATTTTATAACTAAATTTTTAAATTATCTTTGCTTCTCACAAACAAAAATGCAGTAAAAAAAAAGCAATTTATTTTTAAATTATCTCCCGTAGTATCCCGCACACAGCAGGATAGATAAAAAGAACCTAGTGTTCAGACACTCCATTCCCCATTTTTCGCCAAATTTTCGAGGCATTGCATGTTCAGTGGCGGGTAACTCAACGCTGGTGCCGTCCGTTCTTCCCGGGGCGCCCGTCCATCCGTACCCGTCTTGGTGCCAGAGCACCCACGAGCACCGTTGTTCCTCCCCACTTTCTGCCCCAATTCTGGAGGCATTGCGTGTTAAGCGGCAAAACTCAACGCCGCGTTTTGAGAAAGAATGAAAACATAAATTTAAGTAAATATTTCATCTCCTCGAGTGGGGATCGAACCCACAACCACTCGGTTTTACAGTCACACTTTGTGCCCCTGCGCAACTACTGGCCTGGAAAATAAAATAATACTAATACAATATCTTAATTAACAACGTATTTACAAAATATATGGCATATATATAGGCATTAACCAAACTGGGGCCTGAGCTGTGGTCGGTAAAGCCAACACTGAGCCGTTGGTCGCTTGCCAGCCTACGATAAGCTCGGTACATACAACGGTAACTAACGTGTCTTACAAACTTTAAGAGAGCTAGACCAATCAGTCTGTTCTCGTATATTGTAATAGTAATAGTTAACCACGTCCTACTTAGTTAAAGCTTACGACTAATAATAGTCTAAATTTTAATTAATATACGAAAAATAATGATATTTTTAACATTTTTAAAGTGTTATTCCACACTTAGGAAAGATTTTTTTTTAAAAAACGTATAGGTTTCCAGGAGGCGCGGGTTCGAGTCCCGTTACATTAAAATTTTTATACGTTTTCTAAATAAATAATGATACGTTACATAAAATTCTTTAATTTTAAATAAAACTTAAATTAGGTCGTTCGAATTTTATGCAGCATAGCTACCAATGTATTATTGTATTAAGCAATAAAATTATAACCTTACTTTTGAAAAGAGCAGCTGTTGAATTTCTTGGCGGTTTTCTCAGCAGAACTGCCTTCCGAGCTGGTGGTAGCTTTGTATATATTCAAAAGTGCTTGTAAAAATCTGTTTGAATATAGAATATTTTGAATTGAATTGAATTTAAATATAAAAGCGGCCAGTCGTGGCGCAGCGGCACGAGGTGTGACTGTAAAACCGACTGGTTGTGGGTTTGATCCCCACTCGAGGAGATGAAATATTTACTTAAATTTATATTTCCATTTCTTCTCAACACGCAATGTTTCCAGAGTTCAGTGGAAAGTGAAGAGCAGAATGTCTTAACATCAGGCTCCCTCTGCCTTCTTTCCCAAATGCAAAATACAAGGTTAAATTGAAAAAAAAATATATATTGTGTCAACTGAACAAATAAAAAGAATTATTCCCAAGGATTTAATACGAAAACTCATTTTTAAAGTTAATCTAACAAAGTAGCAACAATTTGAAACAATTTTCGTTATTACGTATAGCAATATAAAGTGTATATAATAATAAAAAATAAAGGCCCATATCCAGTGAAAGCTACAATTATATTTCAGCATAAGTACTTTCGGTAAGTTTCATAGCAATACCAAAACGGCGTCCGCAGCTACAGTATACTAAAGGGTACCTATAAGCGGGCTCGGCAGCCAGCCAAGCCACTCCAGGTAATTCCAAATGGACGCGCCTGTAAACTTTGGCTTTTAAATTTTGATATGAAACCGTAATTGAGTATTTAATTTAGTGAGTCTGAAAAGCCAGATAATAAGAAGATAATAATATATTTGAAGCCAGTCGTGGTGCAGAGGTGTTTGCAATCGGTCACACAAAATTTGACAGGTTGTAAACGTGACAGGTAATGGCTTCGATTCCCAATGGAGGAAATGAAATATTTGATATTTTCATGAGTTCACCGCCACTTAACACGCAATGCCTTCAAAATTCGGCGAAAAGTGGAGAGCGCAGTGTCTTAATACCAGATGCCCTCTGCCTATGTTACATCTTTGATTTTTGCGATTTTTCCTGTTTTTTATTAAAACGCTTTAAACGGATTGATTTCGTATATTTTGTATTAGGAATTGCATTTCTGGAAATCCGACGTAACGTACACTTTTTTATACGAACAAAATCTATATTCAAATTAAAAGTATTAAATCTATACATAACTTTTGTTTTTCATATTATTAAGAAAAAACATTTTTCTTAGAACCAAAGATAGATTTTATAAAAACAAATACTTGTCCTGAAAAAGAATTTCCAATGAAAATTAGTCCTAAAAACATGTAAAAATATGCTTGATCACGCACCGTCCGTTACGCGTAAGGGATGAAATCACCTGTTAACACATTACTCTCCGGTTTGGGCGTACACGAGATTGATGAAGGTTAGCCAGAATAAATTTTGATAGTAAAAGAAGAATGAAACCCCTCTGTAAGAAACGCCTTATTGTAAAGCTTTAAACGTATACCGTATACGCGAAATTACCAGAATTCAGAGGAAAATGAGGAATGGAAGTGTCTTAATGAGTAAATAGGTTCCCAGGTTCCCTCTGCCTACTTTGCTACGTGCGTGATACAGCGTGAAGCTAAAAAAGAACGTATAATATCTATATTCTGACGGCTTAAAGTACCGCACGTGAGCCTCCCGAGCCCCACAATCCGATACCCTCGAGATTTCTTTAAAAAGGTAAACATCTAATCTACGAGGTGTTGGATTATCACAACAAATCCACATTACATTTTGTCAATTGTCCGCGTGACCGTAAAAGAAAAAAGGTCAGTTTTATGTCACGGAAGGAAATGTGCTACGGTTAGTTAAACAACTGGAATGGACGTTTCTTATAAAAATAATGATACATTTGATAGCACTTTAGTAAAGTGAATTTGATGGCGATGGATTTCGTTTTTGCGAAAAAGGAAAATATAAGATTAAATTACGTAAACCTTATGATTGTGAAATGCTATTTTTGTGGATCGTCGCCGAGGAAAACCTACACATATTCTCCAAATTAAATTTGAGGTTTCAATATAATTATCGAAGGCACTTTAATCTTTTCTTTTGAGCCCAGTCTTGGTCGAGGGTACACGCGGGTGTCTGTAAACGCGACTGTTAGTTGATTTGATTCCAATTTCTAAGAAATGAAATATTTAATATTTTCTTCGCACTGGTGTCTAGGCAAAGCGTGGCGTTGAGTTCCGCAATTCAACACGAACAACACGAAATCACAGCTTCAGAATTTAGCGGAAAATGGGGAGAATTTTAACAATAGGCTGCCTCGGCCTACCCTGCTACATACGGGATATAGGGTGAAGCTGAAAAAACTTAAATCTTTTTCCTTTGAATACTTTCATCGGTGTATTTAAAAAAAAAATCTAAATCAGCTTCACGCTGTATCCCGCACACAGCAGGGTAGGCAGAGGGAACTTAGTGAAAGACACTCCGTTCTCCACTTTCTGCCGAATTCTGGAGGTATTGCGTGTTAAGTGGCAGAACTCAACGCCGCGCTTTTTTTTTGCCTCGACACCAGAGTGAAGAAATGGAAATATAAATTTAAGTAAATATTTAATTTCCTCGAGTGGGGATCGAACCCACAACCAGTCGGTTTTACAGTCACACTTTGTGCCGTTGCGCCACGACCGGCCTCATCAGTGTATTTTATTAATATAATCAAAAGTAATTAGCTTTTTCGCTATCCAGACAGAATCTAGACAATGTAGGACAAAAGCCCTGTCATGGCTGATTAATGAACGTTCCCCTTAAAGAAAATAAGTCTGGAAAATTAATCACAGACTTTTTATATGACCTGTCAGAAGTGCTACCAACATAGTTGTGTGCGAAAGTGAGGAACGGAATGTCGCTACACTAGGTTCCCATTGCCTACCTTGCTATATGCGGGATACAGCGTGAAGCTGTTTGAACTAGTAAAAGTATGTTGATCTGTAATTAAACATGACATACCATTAAATTTAATATTATAGAATTCATTTACTCTCGATTACATTTAAAGTCCAAGTACTATTAAGTGTTCATTACAATTTTTACATAATATGTACATTTTCTTTCTTTTCCAATATTTTTAATTCTATTTTCTTTTTACTTTTCTAAACAAACAATAAGTTGAGACTTGCTAATTAGAAAGATTACAATCTTTATCTTTGTATCTTGTTTGGATAAACTATTTTAAGACCAATTACAAGGATATAAAATCAAATACAATTAAGAAGCAAAATTCAGATATTGGAATAGTTTTACCAAATAACTGTAGACACTTAATTACTAACTTGGATTTCCATTTTCTTAATTTGGACTTCCATTTTCTTAAATTACATCTCCATTTTATTACATTAAGTAACTTAAAATAATTACCTTTTTACGTTGAACGACAAAATCTAAAGAAAAGAGACAAAGGCCACGACATAGTTGACAAACGGCTGGTATTCAGGTCGGACAAAATAGAAGGTATAAAATGGCTGCAAAATAATTTATAAAAATGTTGTAGTTAAGTATTTTGTTTTATATATATTTTTTATCTGTTCTTATCGTCATTACTTATCTTAAAGTTATTTTTTTTTGTTCTAAAAGATACATACATTATATATACTTTTAATATATAAACATAACATATTAATTAAACTGAAATCAAATGAGCTTATTATTTTAAACATATAAATTCCTCATATATCTATTTCTGTAAAAATAGTTAAAAGAAGAACATAAAAAAGCAACTATCCGCTATAGGATGATAAAAATAAAAACCAAAATATTTATAAAAACTATAACATAATGCTTACAAAAATTTTGTAAATATACATATCAAATTCTATATATGAAACAGCAAAAATATAAATTCAAATTAAAATCTATGACGAAAAGAGACAAAGGCGGCGCGGCGGACAAATGGCTGACATTCAGTGGACAAAAACAGGAGGTGAAATCGCAGCCGGGCTCTGAGAAAAAACGCAAAATTCGAATAATTGCATTGTTGTACACGGTGCTGCTGTACTTTCAAAAGAATTCCACATTTCTATAAATTAAACTTACGGCAGAATTGTTTTAATATTTTTTATGTTTATTATTAACTGAATTTTTCCTATAGTAAAGCAATATGAATAGGTTGTAACAAGCGTATAAAAATTTCGACGTAGCTCGATGAGAACGTATGGCTTAGTGATCAGAGCGTCTGGTCGATTTCCAGGAGACACGGGTTCGAGTCCCGTTACGTTCAAATTTTTATACGTTTTCTAAATTAATAGATTATATATATTATAGATACAAATCGTAAGTACTAAAAGGGAACATGATATAATAAAACACAAATACTTTCTATAACAATCTCAGATAGTCCAATAAGCTTTAGTTCAAGAGAAGTAAAACAAATCTCAATTTTTAACCAATTATTATAAAAACATAACAAAATTGGTATTTTAACATTATTAATTCAACCCGGAAACATCCTGTCAGACTCGACAACACAGTAAAAGTCCATAGAGTTATATCAATGGGTTTTAATTTAACACCGACAGACGGGTCGGATGTCGTCCAATTAACAGCCATCTGTCGGAGCCAGCCGTGGCCGGAGCCAGCCGTGGCCGGGGCCTATGGAAACGTGAGATGCAATAAGACAACTGAGATCAATACTTACACGCTTTGATAGCTCCGAGATAGCTAGAATAAAATTGAAACCTATGCCTATTGGGTTATTGTTCACGTTGTGTTTGAATTTCAAAATGTGTTTTTTTTTAGCTTCACGCTGTATCTCGAATATAACAGGGTAGTCAAAGGGAACTTAGTATTAAGATTATTTCTGATTAAGTTAGACGACCTTTATATTTTATACTTTTAAAATATTTTGTTTTTCTCATTCGTAAATCTTTATAAAGGAAAAGTATTATTTCTACTAAGACATTACTGAATGCAACCAATGCCGAATTTATCAAACCATTACAATCAAGGAAATACATATAAAAACGCATAAAAAGTAAATACGCATAAAACCGCCTATAAATGAGCTATAAATTTTTGTATGAACCTACAACAATTGCATAACAATAAACAGGTAATCACTAACGTGCCTATACTGTGTTATTAATAAATGTCCCTTTCTCTAATAAAATAACTTAATGTGGACGCCTCAGGCAGAACTTAGAAACATATACAGACGGAAAGCCTGTAAGCCTTCAGTCTTTACATTCGACGCTTCCTGTCCAACGTTATAACAAATTGTATAGAACTCATTAATTAAATTTATGTTTATTATGTGAAAGGTGGGATTGTTTTTTAAGCTATGTCTTTTGTTAAAATATTGTTAGGAAGATATATCATACACTTTTGTAGTAATATTTTTTGTATTCATTATATTAAAATAGCAAGCGAATATGAGGCCATACGTGGCGCAGGGGCATAACCGTGGGTAAACGCGACGGGCTGTGGGTTCGAGTCCCACTCGAGGAAATGAAATATTCAATATTTTTATTTTTTCGCTTTGGTGTCGAGGCAAAGTGAGTTCCACCACACTAAATACCTGTACAATTCAGCGGAAGCGGGGAACGAAAGTGTTTTAATGGGAACGGAGTGTCTTAACATTTAGTTCCCAGGTTTCCTGCCTACCCTACTATCTTAAGACAACAGTGTGAAGCTGTAAAAAAATATATAATATAAAAAAAAATCTATCAATGTCAAAGGTATCTTGTCTAAAAATAGGCTTTTGTTTATATGACATCAAATTTATTTAATACTCACCGACACAGTATTGAAAAAGCAAAAATATAACAATAGTTTTGTAACTAAAACTATTGGAACAAAAAAAAATCGTGTACACAAAAAAAAAACAAAAAAAAGTGAACACTTTTGTGAAACATTTTTCCGTGTAAGCACACAGGAGTTTTTTAATTTCTTTTTTTTAAATAAAATTGTGTAAGCACACGAATAGAATGGTAGAGCTATGACTGTTGCCAAGTTTTTGATGTAAATATTGGTTTTATTACAAGGATGTCCACTATTATTTTCTGACGTACGGTGTATTTTAAAAACAAATATCAGTCGTGGCGCAGCGGCGCGAAGTGTGACTGTAAAACCGACTGGTTGTGGGTTCGATCCCCACTCGAGTACTAGGTTCCCTCTGCCTACCCTGCAGTGTGCGGGATACAGCGTGAAGCTGATTTATTTGATTTTTATTTTTTATTTATATTTCGATTTTACATAGCATTTCTTAGAAGGACAATAAAACACTTAGTAATTTGATTTCTTTGTCTTTCATAAGAGGTGAAGTAAACGGAAGGACATAAACAATTTACTTAAATATAATAATTATACATCAATAATGTATATATAATTATTAAATAAATTGTTACAGTATTTAATACAATTTATATAATATATTCTCGTTACTGAGAGATTGACAAACAGCTCATAGACGAGTCTATTGGAATAAAAAAAAAAACAATTTGGCATGTATGTAAATATCCAAAGAGGCGACAAAGAGGAGCTATCTTAAAATTCTAACATAAAAATGACGAGATCTTCCATTTTACACAAACAAACTTGCGGACGATGGCTAGATAAATCTATTTTATCATCATTTTAAAATAAACAAAAGATATCACATACAATATGAAATCCAATTATATAAATTAATTTGTAAATTTACTTTAAACAATATCACACAAACGCTCATTTTCCCATAGTTTTCACCCAAAAACATTTCAGCATAGTATCAATTTGACAGATTTGAAGTTTACACGCGTGACAGGTGCGTAATGAAATATTTCCTGTCGAAACAGAATCCCTAAACAAAAGGCACTCGTCCCATTTTCAATTCTATTCACGAAAAGCAAAGCCGCCGCGATCGGAACAACGAAAAGAGAAAACATTGAGAGATTACGTTAAGGGCAAGTTATTTGATTTGTGTACTTTGGTGTTGTTTTGTTTGTATCAAATATTCTATGATGAAAAAAAGTGGATTAAAATATTCCGTTTGCGATATGCATGCCCTTTTTATAAGCTTTAGGGTAAGGTTAGTTGAAAGCATAAAGAGCCTAAGGTAGGCCTTTTCATACATTAAGATAATATTAAATTCTGAAATTCGCTTATATAGGCCGTCGTGGCGCATTTGGAGTGTCTGGTTGTACTCTCGTATATACAATAGTTATGAGTTCCATCCCCAATCGGGGGAAATTATTATATTTAAATTATTTTAAAAGCAAAGCGTGAGTCGAACCCTGTCACACCACACGCACTGTCTCTTAAATCTCTGCCAGCTCCCTACCCAAATATAAGAAACAATATATAAATTTAAGAATATCATATTTTTTTTAATTGAAATCACTAACAAAGTAAAGAGCGGTACCTCCAAAGAATTTTCCCGTCACGTCACGCTAAAACCGTCCGTACTGTGTCGATAGCTTAGCGCTAATCGTCACGGCTCATTTGCATTGGTGACACGTCCGTCGGTCGGCGCTGGGTGTTGATTTACGAGTGAGCGTCATACTTTGTAAAAGACGTGACACTTCAATGTATATATTAATTATGTTTTTTTTTGTTATTACTTTTTTATTCTGCTTTGGAGGTATGTTATTTTAAGAAATATAAAATTAAATAATCAAATGCAGACGCACCTCCTACACTACAGATTCCAATGTCTTGAAAATTCAGAGGGAAGTGGGGAACGGAATGTCTTAACACTAGGTTCCCTCTGCCTATCTGTTCATAAAAAAAGAGGTTTTGTAGTGGGAATATAGATAATTGATTTTAACAAACCTCAAAATATATCGTTCTTTCTACCAGGGTCGATTCGAGTACGTATAAATAACATGTACTCGGAAATTCAGAGAGGAAGCCCTAAACGGTTCGTTCTTTTGGGAATTTATTATTTGAATTTCGTCAACCTTGACAGGGTAACTGAGTTAATTTCCTCAATTATATAAAAATTATGAGAGAATTATTGAAATATGTTAAAATTATGTAAAAAAATTATTAATCATATATTTAGTCTCAGTGATTGCACGACAATTAAGTATATAAACAATATGTACATTAAGGTGTACAGTACATTATTTAAATAGAAAATACATTATGTTTTATTTATTTGTCAATCTAGATTTATTTGCATTCACTAAAAACAATAAAAATATATTTACTTTTCAATGAATAGCTTCACGCTGCATCCCGGACACAGCACGGTAGGCAGAGGGAATCTAATGTCTATCTCTTTTTAAGACACTCCATTCTCCACTTTCCACTGAATTCTGGAAGCATTTGAATGGCGGAACTCAAATTTGCACTTTGCCTCCACACCAGAGCAAAGAAATGAAAATATTAAATATTTCAATACTTCGAGTAGGTATTTGTAGCTCCGTCCTCCACCTCCCGCCGTTCAGGACATGGCGTGTTGGGTGGCGGTCCCCAACGCCGCATTCGTCGCCACTTGACACACCAGCGGGGCCACCGTAGCGTTTGGCGCTCCGTTCTCTCTGACTACCCCGCAAGGGATAAAGCCTGAAGCTAAGTTAAGTTAAGTTCAATACTTCGAATGGAAATCGAACCCACAACCTGTCGCGTGTAAAATCACACTTGTGCCATTGCGCCACGACTGGCCTGACATAAGACTCAGATTTCAATGAATATTTTACCAAGTTTAGTAATACACTGTAAATTATATTGGTTATATGATGCGTGAGCGTCGTACGGTCCCCAGGCTTAGACTGGATGTCGCGCTGATCCCAATACGCCTCACATTTTCACGGAAATTGCGTCACACCAAATGTATCTTATGATCTTCAAATCCCGTCACTTTATTTGTCGTGACGGGTATCTGGGGGACCCCCGCCACCTGGTCCCCCGGTATTGGTTTCGGCTGAAATAATAATATAGCTGTGAATATTTGTAACACGTCATTGTTTTTGTTTGGAAGGGTGCTAAATTTTATGCTTATTCCTTTTTTTTCAGCTTCACTTCGTTTACATACTATACTTCGTTTCCCATTTTCTGTCAAATTCTGAAGCGTTGAGTGTGCAGTGGCGGAGCTCAACGCCAGGCTTTGCCTCGACACCAGAACGAAGAAATGAAAATATTAAAAATTTCATTTCCTCGAACCCACAACCTGTCGAGCTTACAGTCACACGTTTGTGCCTCTGCGCCACGACTGGCCTCATTATTTTAATGAACAAATATAGAGAAAGACAGCCTTTGCTAACCGACCAATTCGTTGACTCAACTACATATGTAACATATGTAACTCTACATACCTATCTACCTTGAATCCCTATTACAATACAACACAAATTAATTTCTGTACACGTTAATATTGTAGTATATAAAAAAAAAGTATTCTTCTCTATTTCTTTCTCCTAATAAATTCCAATAACATTACAAAAACCAAGATATCTCTCTTTTATTTTCGAATAAACGAAAAACGTTCTTATAAAACAATGTCAAGTGAAAAATTGTAGCTCGAAGACGCACGACCCGGTTTTACATGCATTCTTGATGTGGGTCACGGCCCGAGAATTAGGTCGAGCTTTATGAAATAAAATAACAGGAAACCGGATAGAAACAATATTCTATTGAAGAGTATGAAATTAGAAAATATCTACTATATCAGCTTCACGCTGTATCTCGCACACAGCAGGGTAGGCAGAGGGAACCTAGTGTTAAGACACTTCGTTCCCCATTTTCCGCCGATTTCTAGAGGATTGCGTGTTGTGTGGCGGAACTTAGCGCCGCTCTTTGCCTCGGCACCATAGCGTAGAAATGAAAATATAAATGTAAATAAAAAATATTTCACTTCCTCGAGAGGGGATCGAACCCATAACCAGTCGATTTTATCTGATCTGCGCCACGACTGGCCTCAACTGATAAGTTTTTTATTTACAATATCTAAATTTTCCTCAAAGATTTATAAAAAAGTCTATTACTATTTGTTTAAAAAAATGGATACAGGATCGTGCTTGTATAATACTGTTATTATATCCTACGAAATATATTAGTTGATTGCGATAAACATTATATGTTATTACAAAATATTATATATCTCGTATTTTAGATATATTAATTACTATTAATAAAAACATATTAAAACATTCAAAATATTATATCAATGTAATACAATATAATGCTGTATGTAATATACTGTTAAGTTTATTTAATTATCGCCACTCTACTTAACGAGCGTCGCATAAAACTAGCTGCACGCTATGTGGATTTCAATACAATTTAGAATATGTATTTATTTAAAAATTATTTCCCTTCCCTGGTATCATTTGTGAGATCGTTTCCCCCCACTATGGCAGTAGTTGAGTTGAATCGAGGGTAGAAAACTCTAACTCTCTTTCAATAGCTTCTATTTTCCAATTACGCAAAACATAGGTGGTCTATTTTGCAGTCGAGAAGAACATTAAGTTAAAATTTGACCCAGAGTCAAACCCAGATTTGAAGCAGAATCCAAAAAAAATATTTATAATTTTTTTGTATGTATGTTTCGCTTATCTCAGAATTGGCTTAACCATTTTAAATATAGTTTTCACTATTGCATTTTGTCAACTTTCCTTAATATTTAATGTTTTTGTTTCGTTTAAATTATTTCAAAATAATTACTATATTAGATATTAATAAATTTAAAGGGCACAAAGTGTGACTGTAAATCGACTGGTCGTAGGTTCGATTCCACTCGAGGAGATGAAATATTTACTTAAATTTATATTTCCATTTCTTCGCTCTGGTGTCGAAGCAAAGCGCGGCGTTGAGTTCTGCCACTCAACGCGCAATGCCTCCAGAATTCGGCAGAAAGTGGGGAACGGAGTGTCTTAACACTAGGTTCCCTCTGCCTATCCTGCTGTGTGCGGGATACAGCGTGATTAAAAAAATAATAATATAAATATGTAATGATACATTATACACAGTCTGCAAGTTCCACACTGCCCAAATGACACACAAGTACTGTACTGGGAACTGACAGAATCCAGATGTAATTTAAATATACTGCATAGCGGACTATAGTGCTGAATACTTTTTTTATTAAAAAATACTTTAATTTTGTAATGCATTTTTCGATGATTGTAACTGATATCCCAAACACCTTTTAAAATATTATTTAATATTTAATGCCTTGGCTCGTGATGTGTCTAGTGGTTAGAACTCTTTATAGTTGTGATCGTGAAGAACCCAAAATCTTTTAGAGATTCAGAGGAAACAGTGTTAAGAATTTCATATTATGCCATTAGAAGGTATCGCTTTAATAAGATATTTGCCATCAGAAGTTGTTCTTATGTCAGTTATTTAGATAACTGTAGACTCGACAATATAACATTGTCATAACTCGAAGCTCGTCCGAAGATAAGCCAAGAGCGCGTCCTATCTTCCTCTCCACTATAACTGCGAACTAGTTATAATAAAAGGAAGAAAGAGTACGGGCCCCTCCCCGCCCTACACCGTGAGTTCCGACCAGACCGTGGCTTTACAGTCTTCGTTGAACCCTCCGGGACGTTTGTGTGTGATCTTTCCGAAGGTACTTGTTACGCTTGTTTATATTAAGATTGTATTAGAATAGTGATTCGTGATGTTGATTGATTTGTGAGATCAATATAAGTCGTTGGAACGAACGCACTACCGCTAGGCGGCCGATATGTTAAATAAACGCACGGCACACACCCCACAGTCGTGTCTCGAACCGTAGGCGGACACTACTACATACACCAGAGTTCCAGGACATAAAATAGCACCACACACCCGTATGAAGGCGGACACTACTACATACACCGGAGCTGGGACATAAAATAGCACCACACACCTACTACTCGTATACCAAGTCATAGACGTGGTATATAATATATCAATGACCAACGCCATACAAGCATAGCTTACGTATCGCGAGCATACTGCGAGACGGCATCAGCCACGACATAGTTAATGTCGCTATAACAGTTCGCATAAGCCCATCACGTCAGCCTTCGCGACGTCAAGCAACATTCAATATTATAATATGGATCAAAGATCCACAATATGTGTCGCTCCTACACATATATTGCCTTTATAAGAAATTCGATCCTAAAAGATCGTGCCATGATAGACTTCAAATTATCACATTATATTTATTATACATTTGGTACGAGTCTTTATGTGCATCATATTCATTTGTACCGTAGTACTTAATAGTTCGACTCGACCGCTGCCTTCCGAGCATCACCACCTCCTATATATACGGAACGACGGTCGCGACACTCGGGACGAGAATACACGAACGCGTCTCGATTAATATGATATTTAAAATATATAGTTTTTATTATTCATATTTAACTATGTTATTTATGTATATTGCCATGCATATTTTATTTTATTTATTTTTAACTTATACTCAAGGTATATACTGTTACATGATGTACTGTTTTAATATATGATAAATGAAATTTTCTATTGTTCTCTGTGAAATTTTAAAGCTATGACGAATGAAATTTATGTTTTGAAAAACAAAATGCATTGTAATCTAGTTTCGCTGTGTAAATTTATGATTAGTTACTCTTCGCACGTATGTTTTATTTATATCCATAGACACATACTTGGGACAATATATTTTATGCTCATACAATAGATGTGGGTCGATTAAATATATTAATTTATTATTTATATGCATTTAAATAAACGAATAAAATAGAGTTATACTAAGCTCCCTTTGTCTGTCAGTAAAATTAAAACGTTCGTCAAAATAAAAAAAACACTTTAATATTTTTTATTTTTTGTCAGCGTCACGCTGTATCCCGCACACGGCATGGTAAGGAGAACCCAGTGTTACGGCACTGCGTTCTCCATTTTCCACCAAAAACTCCGAAACGTATCCAACATTGCGTGTTGACTGACAAAACTCAACGCTGCGCTTTGCCTCGAAAATGGCAATATTAAATATTTCATTTTCTCAAGTGGAAATCGAACCCACTGTGGGCAATCTATTGCGTATAGTTTGCGCCTTATCATATAAAAAATACCTTTATTATTTATTATACAAATTATATTATCAGAAAATAAACATTACTCATTCGATCTCTATCTCTATAAGCATTTCCACATCAATCATACATATAAATACGAAGCATAAATCGTCATTTCACTTTACTTCCCAATAAAAGGTTACAAAATAAACGATCTGTCCATAAGATAACTTAACGGACCCTGCGACGGGAAGTCATTACATATTTTTATATATCTATTATATTCGATGGGTATTCATTGGAGGGGCGAGCGATTTTTAGGCCTAACGCACGTCCCATAGGATATCTCTATTGTGGCGGAGGGACTTGTTTTGTCCGTAATATGAGATATATCGACTAAGATTTTTATTTTTATCTTTACGTATAAAATATTATGGATGAAAATAGAAAATTCTGTTATATGATATCATTTTTATAGACTGTAATAACTAAGAGTATTAGTTAAAATGTCGTTTTTCATATGTAATGTACAATAAAAGCTATTCACGCTGTGGGATACAAAGGGAACCTGGTGCTAGGACACTCCGATCCCCATTTTCTGCCTTATTCTGGAGGCGTTGCGTATTGAGTGGCGGAACTCAACGCCACGCTTTGCCTCATAGCCTTTGCATCATTTGCCACACCATAGTGGGTATAGAACCCAGAACCTGTCGTATATACAGTCACACTTTACACCCCTGACCGAGACTGGCCTGGCTATAGATATCATAAAATTATATAAAAAATTGTCAATAAACTGAAAGGGTTTCCAGTAAACACGTCAATAACCGCACTAAAAGGATATAACAAGAAAAGAGTGATACCAAGAAATGTTTTTTTTCCTACGGGCAACTCGGCGTTACCAAAACTCTTGGGTTGCAGTAAAATATTCAAATATTCGATAATAATATTGAAGACAATGGCGGCGGGTCAAGATATTGTGTATTGGTGTCACAGCGACATTTTTATTGTTTATATTGTTTACTTTGTCTACGAGGCCAGTCGTGGCGCAGCGCCACGAAGTGTAACTTTAAAACCGACTGGTTGCGGGTTCGATTCCCACTAGAGGAGATGAAATATTTAATTAAATTTATATTTACATTTCTTCGCTCTGGCGTCGAGGCTAAGCGCGGCGTTGAGTTCTGCCACTCAACAAGCAATGCCTCCAGAATTCGGCAGAAAGTGGGAAACGGAGTGTCTTGACACTAGTTTCCCTCCGCCTACCCTGCTGTGTGCGGGTTGTCTATATCGTATATCACGCTCTTAACGTGCGTTCGTGCGAAATTTAATAAAAAATAATACATGGTTGAGCATTTTTTTTTTTAGTCATTATCTGTTTTTTACAAGAATTTTTTAATAGTTTGCGAGGCAAATTGCTCAATTTATACGTTTTTTTTATTTTGTTGTTTCATTGACATTTTTTTAAATTAAATTCCGATCATATAGATTATATAAAAAATTTCTTTATTAAAATATCAAAAAAATGTTTAAAGTTTATGCATGAAAAATGATAAAAACGACCGACCTATATTACAACGAAACTCATATAGATTTCAATAAGTATTTTAAACACTATTTGAAATTTTTAACGAGTTATCACTATTCAAATAAATTTATAAAAATTGTTATATTTATATTTTAATTATTGTTGTGAATAATTTATTTAAAAATATATTAAATATTCTAGGACACTCGTGGCGCAGGGCCACAAAGTGTGACTCTAAAATCGACTGGTTGTGGGTTCAATCCCCATTCGAAGAGATGAAATATTTACTTAAATTTATATTTCTATTTCTTCACTCTGGTGTCGAGGCATAGCGTGGCGTTGAGTTCCGCTACTCAACACGCAATGAATTCGGTGGAAAGTGGGGAACAGTGTCTTAACACTAAATTCCCTCTGCCTACCCTACCGTGTGCGGGATACAGCGTGATAATAAATAAATAAAATCAGCTTTATTTATTTATTATTATTTTTTTACTAAATATTCTATCTATTCAATTTTTTACTGAAATTTATTTAAAGCACAATTTTCAGAAGTTTACCGTTTTTCTTAGTTATCGTTTACTGAATACTGGACTTAATGGAAACCTGATGTGTAAAGCGTCCTTCAGCTTGTTTGGTCCTAAGTAGCACTTTGGCTTAATTCTTGAAACTGAAATGTAATATTGCATTTCTTAATGATTACTAGATAAGATTTGGCACAAATCCAATCAAAAATTGATGCTTGTGAACAATATTCGACAAAACATTGTCAATTGTAAAGTTATTATATTTGTTGTTATAGTATATTTTAAGTTGTTATATATTTATAGGTGATTAAATCTTGTATTATTAGTTTAAGAAATACATACATATATTTATAGTTATATGATTCCTATTCATGGCATCGCCCGCTGTAATCTATCCATTATTTTATAACCAAATTACATGCAATCTTTATACAAAACGCTAGACAATGTGTTATTCTAATGTGAAAGTTACATATATTGTTGAAAACCTCATTTAAATCCGTTCAGTCGCTTGAAAATGGTACAAATATAATTGACATATAATAATTTATATATAAATAAAAAATATCAGAAGGCTTATTTTTTTTTAAATTGAATTCCCTTGATCCCAGGTATGCAACAAGGTGTTTGGAAACGCCTCAGCGCTGGCCAAGCACAAGCTGACGCACAGCGACGAGCGCAAATACGTCTGCATCACTTGCGCTAAGGCCTTCAAGAGACAGGACCATCTGTGAGTATCGCCTACCTTGTCACACAATTAACTTTTTTTTCAGCTTCACGATGTATTCCGCATATAGTAAGCGAAAGGAACCTAATGTTAAATCACACTGCTCTCCACTTTTCGTCAAATTCTTAAGGCATTGCGTGTTGCGCGTAACCCAGCGCCACGCTTTGCCCCGACACCAGAGCGAAGAAATTAAATTAAATAATATTTTATTACCTCAAATGGGGATCAAACTTATAACTTGTCGCATTCACAATCACATGCCTTCGCTCTTGCACCACTACTGACCCCATAAGCTGTAGGCAGCGATAGATTTATTATTTCAAACGACCCTATTAATACTATATGGACATATCGTATTATTTTCGCTTTTGTTTCTTACAAATCCCCTTAAGTTCTTTATTTCTTATTTCTTGTATTTCTCTGTTGAGCGGGTCCCGTTTCACCTATAATACGATTGCCGCAAAGTTCTGCCTGTACAAGAAAAAGTTCTACAGAAGAAACTTGTCTAATGCGGGCAAGGCCAGTGAGAACTGCTGAACTGTGTACATGGAGTTTTCCAACAGTATAGAAATATTTTTATTAATGCTTCTCACGGTATACACTGGCGCCAGTCGTGGCGCAGGGGCACGAAAGTGTAACTAAACGCGACAGGTTGTAGGTTCGATTAAATATTTAATATTTTTATTTCAACGCTCTGGCGCTAAAGCAAAACGCGGCGTTGAGCTCCACCACGCAACACGCAATGCCAGAATCCAACAGAAGTGTCTTTATGAAAACAGAGTGTGTTAACACTAGGTTCCCTACCCTGCCCTGAACCTAATAAAAAAATACTGTACACACTAATAATGAAATCCCTAACACAATAGAATAACAAAAATTAATTTATACCCTAGTAATATACATATTATAAGGGCCGTATCGCGCATCAAGTGTACCGGTGTTAAACACAAAGGGCTGTCCATACCCGCGCCAAGTCATTGTTCGCCGCCGCTCGTCCCTTTCACGGCGGCAACGAACGCCGCATGAATATTAATGAAAGCTCAAAATGCGCGTATCGACTCGACGCAAAGTGGCCGCGTTATCTGGTGACCTATTTGGGAATTGTAACCCGGTTATATTGACGATATGGTGGATGCTGGATGGATGGTGATTAAAAATCTGTTGTTTACACTGTTTTATTATGTCATAATTTTTTGATTTGGATATATTTGTCTAGTGAATATATTGGGACGGAGAGTTTATACAAAGAACGGAGAGAATGCTCTAAGATGGTTTTATATGTATTTCACCTTTTTACAAGATCACTCTCTTATCTCTAAGAGGAAAACAATATAAATCTTCTGGAACTTTATTGGCAAACCATGAACGTGTTTATATATATATTTTTTTATAATTATTTAAAGAAATATATCACTTTTATTAAATCATACATAATTGGTATAATTTTCGTTCAAAATAAAAAGACTAAAATATTTACAAAAATTGCCAATTTCTCTAAAATTTTCTAACTGTAAATAAGATAAATGTACCATAATTTAACCGCTTTGTTATTTAATATTATTTATTTAGTATTTTTTATACAGCTGGGTAGACAGGAATAGCCTACTGTTAAGATACAATCCCCACCTTCTGCCTAATTTCTAAGACAATGCTTGTTGAGTTGCGGAGATCAACGCCGCGCTTTATCGTTTTACCAGAACCAAGAAAAAAAAAAAATTAATTCTCCCAAATGGGAATCGAACCCATAACATAACCGTCTTGTCCACGATAAAATGCTGTTCCACTGTAATACCAGGGAATGTCCTTCATTATCTATTATTACAAGCAATTTAATTCTCCTGCAGGAACGGTCATATGCTGACGCACCGAAACAAGAAGCCTTACGAGTGCAAGGCGGATGGATGCGGCAAGTCGTACTGCGACGCGAGATCCTTACGTAGGCACACAGAAAACCACCATCAACCTCCTGCAGAACCAAGTGAGTACTAATTTAAAAAATTTAATATTCAAAATTAATTAATATAGATTTTTTTAAATATTAAAGGGTTATTCCATATTTAGGAAAGAAAAATACTTTTTGCTTCCGCTAAGTTCATTTTTTTTGGTATAAAATTAAGTTAAAAAAAATAAAATCAGCATTACGCTGTATCCCGCACAAAGCAGGGTAGGCAGAGGGAACCTAGTGTTAAGACACTCCGTTCCCCACTTTCCGCCTACTTCGTGAGGCATTGCGTGTTGGGTGGCGGAACTCAACGACGCGCTTTGCCTCGACACCAGAGCGAAGAAAATAAAATATAGTCTAAATAAATATTTCATTTCCTCGAGTGAGGATCGAACCCACAACCAGTCTATTTTACAGACACACTTTACGTCCCTGCGCCACGACTGGCCTCAAATTTCTTTATATGATTTCTAAAACGTACCTTATTATTATCATCGTTACTGTTTTAAATTACCTGTATTTATATAAATAGTATTTTTATTTTATATATATATATATATATATATATATATATATATATATATATATATATATATATATATATATATATATATATATATATATATATATTCATTTCAGTTTTTCTTAATCAATAATTTTAGATACATACTTTTTCATACTACAGTAAGATAACTAATAAGAAAATAAAGGAAAGTACCTATCTAATAATAAAGAAATTAACCACTTTTACTTTTCTTATTAATTTTTAGTTTAAATGAAAAAAAATTAAAAAATGCTTATACTTACATTCAATACTTTAATTCTGTTAAGAAACAACAAGCAGCACAGATGCAAACGCCAACAATGCTGAACGTGACTCTAACACGTCTAGAGTCATTTCACCGACATCGCCGTCCCGAACGAACTTCACAAATTCTGATGTAAGTATTTGAATGCTATATTTGAAAATAATCAAATAAGAGTGATACAAAACGGACCATATCCAACCCCAAAATCCCAAAATAGTATAAAAATAGTAAAAAAAATAGAGTATTCTAATAAGCACAAAATAAATGTTAATATTTTATAATTTAATAGAAAAAGATACATAATAATAATAATTAGTATTTGGATGAACAACAGTTTAAAAAAACACCTAAAAGCTATTTTTCGAAGCTTCTAAACATAGTCGTGGCGCAGTGGCACAAAGTGTGACTGTAAAACCGACTGGTTGTGGGTTCGATCCCCACTTAAGGAGATGAAATATTTACTTAAATTTATATTTCCATTTCTTCGCTCTGGTGTCGAGGCAAAGCGCGGCGCTGAGTTCTGCCACTCAACACGCAATGCCTCCAGAATTCGGCAGAAAGTGGGGAACAGAGTGTCTTAACACTAGGTTCTCTCTGCCTACCCTGCTGTGTACGGGATACAGTGTGAAGCTGATTAGATCTTTATTCTAAACATAGAAAACACTTATATTACCCACAAGCAAGTCAAAAATAACTTTTTATTACCTAACTAATGGCGAAACGTAAATACTTACCTTACATAAAATCCTAGTGACGTTTATATATTTAATCCCACATTTTATTACGCGCTGGCGTCCTTCCAACCGACCGCGTGTAAAATTCGCCACCGGATGGACGTCCCTATTAATAATTAACCAATTAGCCCAAATCCGCGTTGTTCTCTTTTAATTTCGCGCCGCCATTACAGGATTTTGACGAAAAAATTAGAAATAATGGCCTTTCCGTTTCCCCAACAATTCATTTCGGTGGAACGAACAAAGTATAAACATCGTTCAGGCAAATCAACGGGGGATGTTTTCTCTCGGAGTTTTAATAAGGGAAAACGATTTAAGTTTTATATTGCTTTGAGCGGAACGCTTCTTTGTTGGTGTGGAGTACCTTTAGTTATTTTAGGAGCCTGGAGAGGTCTCGGTTTCGGCGTCTAACTTGTTTTCACTTTAAATGAACAAACAAACACAGAAATGTATTTGTTTATTTCATTTGAATAGTGAACGGTGATTATGGAAAATAGTTTCATTTCATTATGATTTTTTGCCTGTTTTTTTGCAGTTTCACGCTGTATTCCCCATTTAGCAGAGTAGGCAGATGTTAAGACACTCGCTTCCCACTTTTCTGAATTCTGTAGGCCATGCGTATTGAGTAACATAACTTAACGCCGCGCTTTGCCTCCACACCAGAGTGAAGAAATGAAAATATTAAATAGTTCATTTTCTCTAGAGAGAATCGAACCCGTTTGTGAATCGAATTCGTTTTAATACTAAAATCGGTACTTATCTATACCATTCTGTAAGGTTTACGTTTTTATTTACAATATTATTATTGAAACCAAGAAAAAAAAGGTTTTATTTACATTTTTTTACAGTCCAGTAACGGATCTGACAAAAATGGAGCCAGCACGGGAGACAGCAGCCCACCACGCACGCCGCCCGCGCCACCGACGCCGCCCGCCCGTCCCAAAGCTAGCAAAGCCAGCAGCAGCAAGCCTAAAGCTTCTTCTACTGTAAGTTTAATATTAATATTTAAATTGATTTGAATAAACAAATATAATTGTTAAACATCTGGATATTTTTCTTTTTACTAAAAAAAGATAGTTGTGATGCAATAAACTACATTGTATTAGTTTATTATAATGAAGCCGAAGAAGTCGTGGCGCAGCGGCACGAGTGTGTGAGTGTAAACGCGGTTGGTTGTGGGTTCGATCGCCACTCGAGGAAATGAAATATTTATCATTTTAATTTTTTCGCACTAGTCTCGAGGCAAAGCGCGGCGTTGATTCCGCCAATCAACACGCTATGCCTCCAGAATTCGTCAGAAAATGGAAAAAGGAGTGTCTTAACACTAAGTTCCATCCACTTAGCCTACTGTGTGTGAGATATAACGAAGATAAAAAAAATAGTTAATAACAACTTATTTTTAAACCATAAAATATATACATTTTATACAATATCCAATTTGTTTAAACCACCTAAAAATCCAGTAACAGCATTCAACGTGCTATTCAAACATCTCCACCAGTCACAACCAAAGACAATTAAGAGAACTATTTCTAGTGATCCAAACAAACAATTTAAATGTACGAAAACACTATGGAACCAAATATTCATTTGGGATAAACTTAAGTGGACGGGGCTTAGTTCGTATTTAGTATACGTACTCAAATGTACAGCATTAAGTGTTTGGATGCTAATCCTGTGTTAGTAGTGTATGTATTAAGCATCCCTTATTTACAACTAACCACAGATCCGCTCGCCCTAATTCACATATTATTTAATTTTTTATTATGCTTATTGAAAACTGAAGGTCATCGTGGCGCAGGGGCCCAGGGGTGTGATTGTAACGCGACGGTTGTAAGTTCGGTCCCCATTTGACTGAATGAATTTTTATTTATAATATATTCATTTCTTCGCTCTGGTGCCAAGGCCCGGCGTTAAGTTCCGCTACTCAAAACGCGCAATGCCACGAAAAAATCGACGAAAATATTCGAAAAGTGAGGAATGACTGTTCTCTATCTACCCTATTGTGTGCGGGACCTTCACGGTTAAAAAAATACTAGATAATAGAGACTGAAATATGGCCTCGGTCTTTTAAAGTTATTTTTACATTGTAACTAAAGGATTTTTTTTTAATATATTTTTTTTAAGAAATATTCTATGTCCTTTCTAATATATCTAAGAATATATACATAGTTTATAGGTATATAATTTTATATTGCAGTGATAACAAATGTATATTATATATGTAGCATTAGTCAATCGTTTTTTTTTGGTAGGGTCCCTACCCTATATATACACTCTGTTTTCCGTACACCTCCCGACGTACATATAACATAATAAAACGTACCTATAATAAGACTCAACGCTGCAGATAGTCTTGTTACCAGGTCAACGAAACAGAAATAATTTATTCTTCCGAGCGAGATTGAACCCACAACCATCGCGCAAAGTCAACTGTTGCCCTGCGCCATGACAGTCTCTTCTAATTATTTTAATTAAATAAAATTAAATAAGTTTTAATAAAATTGAAGTGGTAATATAAAAACGAGTACTGAAAAGTACTGAGTCATCATTTTACATCATTCTTTTGTACCACAAATGAAATATATATTTATAAAGCGATGATTACTATGACTGTGAAATTTTCCTCACGTTATCTTCTTATGAGAATGCACTTCTGTTCACCGTATAACACAATTTTTTTTTTCAGCTTCACGCTATATCCTATAGAGGGAACCTAGTGTTCAAGTAGTAGTAGTGTCACTCAAGTTCACTCACCTAAGTCACTCCGTTTCACACTTACCGCCAAAATTTCAAGGCATTGCGTATTGAGTGCTTTCGACTTGACACTAGAGCGAATAAACGAAAATATTTGTAAATAATAATTAATGCCTCCGAGTGGGAATCGAACCCACAGCCGTCGCGTTACAATCACACGCTTGTATACAATTCAAATCCGGTATTTATGTTTAATGTAATAAACGATAACAAAATCGTTTTTTTTTGTTTTTTTTTTATTATTATTACCATTGTCAAAAGTGTTAAATAGCCTAAATATAACAATGAATTATTATTTTTTAAGAGTACGATGGAGTTTATTTGTGTATGTATCAATATTTCCAAGGTGTAACTGAAAAACAGCGATGCTTGAGAATCAAAACTCAAGCATCGTTAGCTGAGTTTACACCTTTTGCCATAATGCCAATTGTCAATGTTTATCCATAGTTATAAAATTATATGTTTTTCATGGCAATAACTGTTTTTATTATTTATTATTATTATTAAAATCTTGCTGCAAATTAAGTAAAGTAATTAAATTAAGGTTAACTACCTGAAACTGAACCTAGTGTTAAGACACTCCGTTCCCTACTTTCTGCCGAATTCTGGAGGCATTGCTTGTTGAGTGGCAGAACTCAACGCCACACTTGTCCTCGACACCAGAGCGAAGGAATGAAAATAATAGAAAATAATAACTAATTCCTCCGAGTGGGGATCGAACCCACAACCGTCGCGTAACAGTCACACGCTTGTATATGTTAATGTATTAATATTGTGATAAACAATAACAAAATCTTGTTGCAAATAGTTAATCTTAGATTTAAATTCAAAACGCTATATTATAATTTATATCTTGTCTACATATTGAACTAAACTGAACGTACCTGAACAGTAAGTCTCTACAACAACAAACCGAGCGTAGCACTAATA